>BQNB010143367.1:0-17000 GCA_026074375.1 Tanacetum coccineum | reverse complement strand
CAAGCCCACGTATCGCCGTACCTCGAGCAGATGTTGAGCTTCCTAAGCTTATGTAAATCAATAACCGGCAGCTCACTGACAACCATCGATAATCCTCTCAACCCCTCATCACTAATCAAACCAAAATGAGCTGCCAGCCGCCCAATGAAGTACCCTCCAGACAACTGAGATCTACTCTTCCTCCCCTCAGCATGATGAAACAAATATTGTGCTAGTAAATGTAGGACATTAGCTGTCCTACGGTCTATAGTTCGTAAATAGAAAAGGTCGACCCTAGTCACCTTCTTCGCCCCCTGTCCTCTACCAGAAATACTACACATAATCATCCTGTGGTACAGTCTCCTCACAGGGTCTCTAATGTGAACATAGGAGGGGACAAGCCCTAAGAAATCCCTGTCGGATGATATCTCAATCTAATAATCCCTAAGATCCCCCTTATCGGGGATCACTCTCTCGCTACCAGTCCAATAAGCTCCAAACCTAGGCTTTGCCATCTCCTCCTTAGATTGCAAACCTAATGCCAGAATAAACTGCCTCCACGTCATCCTCCTCCTAACTCTACCGAGCTGAAAACAAAGTGTATCAGCAAATTCAAGCCCCATCTCAGTATCACTCATGTTACACATGCTCAAAAACTCCAGTATAAACTCCTTAACCAATGGTCCCCTGACCTCAAACAACCTCCTCCATGCGTGACTGGTAAACAACGCCTCCCCATCATCCCTAGTGTATATCATACTCAGCCTATCCCCCAAAGTCTATCTCATACCCTCAGTTAACCCAGCAAAGTCTAAAATATGTACCTTGTTAACCAGCCTACCCCATATAGTCTTGAGCCTCTGCTCATAACTGTGTACGATCCCCTCATTGTACCCATAAACCTGGTATCTGAGCCATAGGTGTCTCAAGTCACAGTGTGGTAATGGTGCCATATCTACAAGAAAATTGAATTAGTACACAGAGTAATAAGTCATTTAACTGTTTTGTTTTTAGGGGTGGATACGGCGTATAGGGTGATAACATACACCGTATAAGGTTTTTGTGAAGATGCGGTGTATAGGCTATATTGAATACGCCGTATGGATACTATAAATGAGTATACGACGTATTAGGGTGTAAATACGCCGTATTTAAAGGGATCACAATCTATACGCCGTATCCAGAATAATGGATACGTCATATAGGAATAAATTAGGGAAAAACCTTTGATACGACGTATTCATTGAGAATGAATACGACGTATCGCTTTAACAGAGCAAAAAAATTATTTGGATATTCCCCAGTTTTACCTATTTTAACCCAAAGCTTTTAACAGTCTAATATTACAGGTTTCATTGTTCTAAAAAGAGGGGGCATATAGTAGTTGTGCGGTTGGCATGAACCTGTGTAACGTAGACTTGTATTTACCCTAATTTGGGCAGGGATACAATAATGCGTATATGTATAGCTCCCGTTACCGTGTCCCCTCCAAGAAGCACCCGGGCAGTAATAGTAATTGTTTATGAGTTCAATCAGCCTAAGCCAATCTGTAATTAATTTCAAATTAAAGATCATCTTGCGACCAAAAATGAGTCAAATAATGTATCCCATGCGAACTATGCAAATAAGTATGTAAACCAATTCTCGTAAACAAACCTGTAAATGCCTTTGTAAATAGCATGTTCTCACCCGAATAGTAATGTGAAACAATAAAACAATGGGCTATAAACTCACAAATCTTTAAAACAATCGCAATTGTTATAAGAAACCAAATATCAGAGTTTTGTTAGACAAGCCATGTACCCCCTCGCTGGTTATAAAAACATTCAAAATATTGAAAAGCGAGGCTATGAACTCACCTTGATTTAAAGACCACGATCAATTAATCCAATTAAATCACAACTGAATCTGCAACGATCTCGACTACGACCTATAATTATGTCGTTCGATTATAATACACGTATTAGATACGATCAACGATGCGGTACATCGTTACCACGGAAATCATACATATTATTTATATGAATGCAGTCAAAAATACATGTGGATGAGAAAAACACCTTGCGCGTCTTTAAAACCTTAACTCCTAGTAGTATTTTATGTATATATACTATTTCCGTCCAAAATCCCTAAATTATCTCAATTTCTAAAGCTATAAGCCTCGCGTCAAATTAAAATGCCCATTTCGAACAACTTTCGTGTATCGCCGTAAAGCCAAAACGACTCGAAGTGATCACATCGATAAATAATAGATAAGTCAGATTAAATATATAAAAAATAACTTATTTTTCTATTAAAGTGTATATACCCGATTCGATCCAGTTTCTTCGTATTTGAACTTAAAAGTCCGTTTTTATATCAAAACATCCGTAATATAATAATTGTTATATTTGTAAATCAAATATAATTTAACAACATCTCATTCCCCCGAATCTTATGTTTCGATATTTGCGATATTTATTATTCGGTATAAAAGGTTCAAGGTCCATTTTTGTCCATACTCTCGTCACAGAATATATCCAATATCACTTATACAGTAATATCATCTCGTTTCAATATTTAGATCGTATTTTTCTTAGACGCAGCAATTTTATAACAATTTCATCACATTATATATATATCGATTAAATGACACAATATGTATATATATTTTCGCGTTATAGTTAAACTCACTTTAATTTCGGTGTCAACACACTCAAACGCACTCACCCCGCTGTTTTCGCAGGCCAATCCCAAACAGCCCCCCCCCCCCCCCCCCCCGGCTGTTTTACCAACCAAACCAAACACGCCCTTTTCTCGGCTGTTTCCCAGCTGTCCCCGCAGCTAAACTCACGCACCCGACCCGGACAGCCAAACGCACCCTTGTGCGTGGCTATTAAGCCAAACGCACCCTTAGTCCATCTTATTACAACCAAACGCACCCTACGGCGCATAAACAAACCAAACAGCCCCACTTGGGGTGGCTGCCACCCGAACCAAACCACCCCTAGGCTGCCAACATCAAACCGACGAACACGCCAAGCTGCTAAACCCAGCCCGACAGCCCAACCCCCCGGCTGCCTACCCGACTCCAACGCACCCTCGCCGGTTTATACCCGCTGTTACCGACAAGCCAAAACGCCTCTTCTCGCGCTGACCCGGACCCCAAAACACGCCCATGTTCCGTTATAACCATTTTAAATAAACAAACACCCCGGACTGCTTTAAAAAACCATACGCATCCTATTCTTGGGATGAATAAAAAACCCAACTCACCCTCGTTGGTGAAAACCACCGGGACCACGAACTGACCCAGCCTGCCAAACCCAACCAAACAAACCAAACACGCCCACCTCGAGTTGCAATATACCAAACCCGACAACGCCAATAAAAATCCCCGGGCTGCTCGCTGGTTCTGACAGCTTACCCGACACACCCTTTTTATTTTGAAAACCCCCACGACCCTTTATTGATAAACCAAACCAACACAGCCCTTGTTCCTCGGGCTGTTTTGACGCAAAACCAACGCACCCGTCACCGTTGCTAAACTCACAACCCAACCCAAACTAACCCACAACTCGAACTCCCCGGGGCGGCTGTTAATCCCTGCAAACCAACACCCTCTTTTCTTGTTGTTACAAACCCAACGCACCCCTCACTGGTGCACCCCACAGATACAAACGCACCCATACCAATGGAATTACAAACCAAACCTCTTGCGGCATCATACATAAACCACACGCGCCTTGGCTCGCTGGAAACCAAACTGGACGCACCCTTTATAACTTTCAAACACACCCTTGTCGAAGCTTATATAGCAAACAGCCGCACCCTTGGAGGTGCGTGGCTGTGATGGTGGTGGTGGTACGGGTGGCGGCGCGTGACCGAGAGTGAGGTAGGGGATCGAGTACATCGGGTTGAGGAGATCGTTTTTGGGTTTCGCCGGAAAAACCCCGCCGGAAAACTTTTCCGGCGGTGGTGGTGGTGTCGCCGGCGGCTGCCGGATATTGGTGAGGGAGAGAGAGAAGTTGAGAATGTGTGTGTATTGATAGAGATGGAAATGAATAATTATATAAATTTTTTTGTTTATATATAGAAGTTAATAAATGAAGTGGCAAGTTGATAATAGTCCGGGGTTCGTTTTGTAACTTTTACATATACTTTTTGATAAAAGAGGTTCGGGACTCATTTGAGCGACTTAACGGATGATTCAACTCTTGAAACTTGCGCCATTGTTTTCCGCATCATTTTTCTGATAAAAATGAGTATTTACTTGATAATGTTTCATAAATATTTTATAATATTTAATAAAATATCTGTTATTCATTTTGTGAACCGGTTTCGTTTCGTCCGAAATAAAAATGGATTTCAACTCGAATAGTCGCGTTTTCAAAAACGCTTTTAATTAGAAAATGATGAATAATTTATTTAATATTTTTATTAAATAAATACTGATAACTAAAAACAAATTTAATTGTTTTTGTGTGTCCGCGTTGTATATTGTTCGAATAATGTTTGCGGTGCTGTTTTAGCCCTTTTCGGCTCGTTTCCAGGTCTCGGGCAAAACTAAAAAGTTGTCAGGAATGTCATTCCACATCAAATTGCTTTAGAGTCCGAGTCGTGAAAACGTGATTTAGATGATCGTTCTTATAAGTCAAGCCAGACCCAAAAAGTCAAAGATTGACATCGTCATTCTAAATTCGAAAATTCTCGGATGTTACAGTACCTACCCCTTAAAGAAATCTCGTCCCGAGATTAAATTTGTGTTATCCGATTGTGTGACCGAGAAAAGGTTTAAAATCTGATAAACCGTTTCTAAGCAAGACGATGATAACTTTCTTCAGCAAGATTAGATGTTTCGACACTTCTCAACATACCAAAAGTTTGGCTAAGTTGACCAGGATATATAATCCATATCACAAGTTTTATGATTGATATTAACACCACTGGTATCGCTCTCACTCGAACATCCCGCTTACTCAGACCACAATATTGTCTGCTTTGCCCGCATGCTTTCGCGAGTCAACGGTTGATCGCGCGTTCGTTAATTGTTTCGAGCATTGTAAAAATTTACGACATGTCTCGCTATTATTCTTATGATCATAAAATATCATTTTATGAGCCGTGTCATCTTTGTTCCTCAACCTTGGTCATAGCTCGCGTTTAATTAACAAGATATTTACAAGATATTTATTAGATATTTATAAGATATTTATTAGATATTTATAAGATATTTATCTAAAATATCTTTTAGATATTTTTCTTTAACTTAACCCTAGTTAACTTAACTAGAGTTTCTTAACCTTAGTTAAACCTTATATAAAGGCTTAACTAGTAAGAAAAACATACAAAACACATTCCTAAGGTGTAAAACACAAAAGAAAACTCTCTCATTTCTCTCTATACATTCACCCCAAACCGATGCTACTCTCACTCAAGCATGCTCAACTGCTAGTTCTTGGCAGTACTAGGATGTATCGCGACCTAAGTCTTCTTACTAGTGTGCCCAAATAATATTCCAACATCTTGCTTCGTCGATAGGTTTTATCTCGTTTAAGGGATGTTTGCATTACTCATAGGATAAAGGTGAATACAGTCGGGTCCTCCAGGACCCAAATAGTACGACCGATAACGTCAATGACTTATATCGCACTCAGTCTGTTAGCTCCACAGACAGTATCGTGATTGCAAGAACTTGCAATGCCATAGAGAATAACTTAAGATATGAGATAAGGTAGCTCCAAATAAGGCCTTAAGATTTCATGCGGAGTGGCAAGACTCGATTGTGCATCAAACCTTTAACGGATTCTGATGAATTATCGATTTCAGTTCATACTCGTGTCATAATCGGATACATTAAGCCACTTATTTATAATTTCTTTATTTACATAAAGAAGCGTCCAAAATTATGAAGGTAAGAAATGATAAACCATATGGTTCGGTGGATTTATAATTTATTTATTTAAACTGAAGAGGCGTCCCAATCCTTTCTAAATAAACAAGATTAATAAATCATCCGACATAATAATCCCCGTGCAATCCGCGTACTCTCATAACCTCAAGGTGGTTGACAAGACGATCATGTGCTCAGTTTCTGATTAATGGGACGAGTGAGAGTAAAAACTCGACTTAGAAGCTGGGGAGTAAAAAATGCCAGGCGAGAGCAAATAAAGTTCAAGATAATTAATGAAGTAATCGGTTAGAGTAAATAAGGAAAAGATCTCTACTAAGAACAAATCCAGTATAGTGGATTACCATAACGATCCTCCTATGACAAAGTCCCCGCCTATACAAGACTTGCAATATTAGATTTCGTGAACAATCCCGAGCAAACCGGAACTGTGACGGCTTGTATAAATATCAAAAAAAAGTATCATATCAAACCTCATATTACAAGTCCCTCTATACAAGACTTGGAATACTTAAATTCGATCCTTAATTCCATGTAACAAAATTATGACGGCTTTCGCTTAAAACGGATATTTTATATAAAGTTAAGAAGAAAAATAATATTTCTTAGAGACATTGTTTAACTTACAAGTGTCTGAGAACAACAATGAGACATTGTGCAACTCACACTGGTCTTGACATACAATGAGACTTTGTGCAACCCACAATTCTTAAAACCGCGCCGGAAATTTATATAAATAACTCTTATATAAATAATCGTAGCGATATATCGCGAAAGAAAAGGCAAGCATATAATAAATCATATATATGTATGCACGTAAGCCATTACCTTTATGCAGCACAGTAACGAAAGCACATAAGCAAGTAGACATGTATAGCACTTTGAAAATGTTTGTTGTGATGCAATTATTTGTGAAAACGGTTATTGTCTATTGGTAAAATTGCAACCTAGTGTCTCTAAAACCATTGCTCGATACAATTGTAACACCCCAAAATCCTACAACGCAGCGAATACCAAATGGGTGTTACTTCGTAATAAGCACAGCAATAGATACAAGAGAACGACCTCTATGTGATCGTTTGAATAATAACAAAAATTGTTTTGATTCCAGAAAAATCTGAATTTTTAATAATACATTTGTACCATAATTTGCAAACACAATGAAAAGCTTGCATGTACATAACTCCAATGTCACATAAATAGTCCAAGCATCTAATCCACCAGAGAAAAACATGCTACACGTGACACATAAAGTTAGGTGAGTTCGATAGATTAATTAAATATGAGCAATCCAGCTGAAAATCACAGTAAATGAAAAATCCCAAAGATTTATAAAGAATGCATGACAAATGTAATGTCACCAAAATGTTCCAAGTATGTATGTGTCGGGGGGCCCTGTAGTCCCCAACAATGATCCGACATGTTATAACGTTCGTTAGCCTGGGTGGTAGCAAATCACGCCGAAACGGGTTTTTCAATCCCGAATAGATCTATAATTTCTTTACCAAGTGATCGCTAACACACGAACAGGGATCCACATCCGAATAGATCTATTTCATAACATTCGCGCTCACCCTCCAAGTGATTTACAGTTCATGACGCTGTGACGTAGACTTGTATTTACCCTACTTTGGGCAGGGATACAAATAATGCGTATATGTAGTACTCCCGTAACCGGTGTCCCCCTCCAAGAACACCGTGCAGTAATGTTAATTGTTATTCAGTTCAATCCAGCCTAAGCTAATCTGAAATCATTCAAATGTAAAAGTAGCATTTGTGACCAAAAATGAAGTCAAATAATTATCCCATAGTCGAACTATGGCAAAATGAAGTAGTAAACCAATCGTAAACAAACCTGTAAATGCATTGTAAGAGAGCATGTACTCACCCCGAATATATGTGAAACCAGATTAAAACATGGGGCTATAAACTCACAAATCCTTTAAAACAATTCGCATAGTTATAACTAACCAATATAAAGATTTTGTAGACATCATGTATCCCCCCTCGCGGTTATAAAACATTCAAAATATGAAAAGCGAGGCTAAGAACTCACCTTGATTGAAAGACCACATCAATTAATCCAATTAAATACAACTGAATCTGCAACGATCTCGCCTACGACCTATAATTTATGTCGTTCGAATTATCTACACTATTTGATAACGAACAACAGAAGCGTACATCGTTACCACGAAATCCATACATATTTTTATATGTATGCAGTCATATATACATGTGAAAAGAAAAACACTTGCGCGTCTTTAAACCCTTAACCCTGAGAATATTTTAAGATATATATACAATTTCCGTCCAATCCAAACATATCTCAAATTCTAACGCTGATAAGCCTGTAGGCAAAGTAAAATGCCATAACGAACAACATTCGTGATTCGCCGGAAAGCTAAAAACTGGAAAAGACTCGAAAGTGATCAAATCGTTTAATTAATGGATAAGTCAGATTTAATATATTTCAAAAATAACTTCTTTTCTATTCAAGAGAATACTCCGATTTCGTTCCAGTTCTTCGTTATTGAACTAAAAGTCCCGTTTTAAATCAAAACATCCGTATATATATAATTTGGTTATATTTGTAAATCAAAATAATAATTTATCAACATCTCGATTCCCGAATCTATGTTTCCGATTTTTGATATTTATTCTTCGGTATAAAAGGTGTCAGGGTTCCATTTTTGGACCAACTCCTCGTGCTCAGATATACCAATATCACTAATACATTAATACAGTCTCATTCAATATTTATATCGTATTTTTTATTAGACCAGCGCAATTATAACATTTATTCATCACAATTATATATATATCATTAAATGAAACAATTTATAATATTATTTTCGCGTTAATTAAGACTCCCTTTATTACGGTGTCAACACACACAACGCACGCACCCCGGCTGTTTCGCAGTCCAACCAACAGCCCCCCCCCCCCCCCCCCCCCCCCCCCCGGCTGTTAAACCAAACAAACCAAACACGCCCTTTTCTCGGCTGTTTCCCAGCTGTCCCCGCAGCTAAACTCACGCACCCGACCCGGACAGCCAAACGCACCCTTGTGCGTTGCTGTTAAGCCAAACGCACCCTTAGTCCACCTTATTACAACCAAACGCACCCTACGGCGCATAAACAAACCAAACAGCCCCACTTGGGGTGGCTGCCAACATCAAACCGACGAACACGCCTAGCTGCTAAACCCAGCCCGACAGCCCAACCCCCCGGCTGCCTACCCGACTCCAACGCACCCTCGCCGGGTTTATACCCGGCTGTTACCACAAGCCAAAACGCACTCTTCTCGCTGCTGACCCGGACCCCAAACACGCCCATTTTCGTTATAACCAATAAAACAAACACCCCGGGGTCTGCTGTTAATAAACCATACGCATCCTAGTCTTGGGTGAAAACCCAACTCACCCTCGTTGGTGATAAACCACCGGGACCAAACTGACCCGGCTGCTAAACCCGAACCAAACAAACCACGCACCCTCGAGGTGCAAATACCAAACCCGACAACCCAATAAAATCCCCCGGGCTGCCTCGGCTGTTCGACAGCTTACCCGACACACCCTTTTTATTTTGAAAACCCCCACGACCCTTTATTGATAAACCAAACCAAACACGCCCTTTTCTCGGCTGTTTTGAACACAAAACCAACGCACCCTCACCGGTGCTAAACTCACAACCCGACCCAACGAACCCACAACTCGAACACCCCGTGCGGCTGTGAACCCGCAAACCAACACCCTCTTTTCTTGTTTCTACAAACCCAACGCACCCCTCACTGGTGCACCCCACAGATACAAACGCACCCATACCAATGGAATTACAAACCAAACCTCTTGCGGCATCATACATAAACCACACGCGCCTTGGCTCGCTGGAAACCAAACTGAGACCTGCCCCTTAGAACTTTCAAACACACCCTTGTCGGAGCTTATATAGCAAACAGCCGCACCCTTGGAGGTGCGTGGCTGTGATGGTGGTGGTGGTACGGGTGGCGGCGCGTGACCGAGAGTGAGGTAGGGGATCGAGTACATCGGGTTGAGGAGATCGTTTTTGGGTTTCGCCGGAAAAACCTCCGGCCGTGAAAACTTTTCCGGCGTGAGGTAGGAGTCGCCGGCGGCTGCCGGATATTGGTGAGGGAGAGAGAGAAGTTGAGAATGTGTTATTGATAGAGATGGAAATGAATAATTATATAAATTTTTTTGTTTATATATAGAAGTTAATAAATGAAGTGGCAAGTTGATAATAGTCCGGGGTTCGTTTTGTAACTTTTACATATACTTTTTGATAAAAGAGGTTCGGGACTCATTTGAGCACTAACGGATGATTCAACTCTTGAAACTTGCGCCATTGTTTTCCGCATCATTTTTCTGATAAAAATGAGTATTTACTTGATAATGTTTCATAAATATTTTATAATATTTAATAAAATATCTGTTATTCATTTTTGTGAACCGGTTTCGTTTCGTCCGAAATACAATGGATTTTCAACTCGTATAGTCCGATTTTCAAAAACGATCTATTAGAAAATAGATGAATAATTTATTTAATATTTTTATTATAAATACTGATAACTAAAACAAATTTAATTGTTTTTTGTTGTCCGAGTTGTATATTGTTCGAATAAGTTTGCGGTGCTGGTTTTTAGCCCTTTTCGGCTCGTTTCCAGGTCTCTGTCAAAACTAAAAGTTGTCAGGAATGTCATTCCCACATCAAATTGCTAGAGTCCAGTCGTGGAAACGGATTTTAGATGGATCTTTCTTATAAGTCAAGTCAGACCCAAAAAGTCAAAGATTGACAGACGTCATTCTAAATTCTAAAATTCTCCGGTAGTTACACCCTATATTCTGCCTCATACCATCCGTCAACCCTGCAAAATTCCAATAATGTACCCTGTTTACGTCTTCCCCATAATCCGACCTCGAGTCTCTGCTCGTAACTGTGTACAATGCCCTCGTCATACCCATCAACATGGTATCTGAGCCATGGTGTTCTCGAGGATGTGGTGGTATAAATTGGGTGCCATATCTATAAAAAGTCTCGAGTCAGTACATAATTTTTTTAACAGCTATGTTTTTGAGGTAGATATGGCGTATTGGATATATGAATAAGCTGTATGGATATTATTAGTGAGTATACGGCGTATTGGGGTATGAATACGTCGTATCAAAGGGATCACAACCTATACGTCGTATCCAGAATAAGGGATATATCATATAGGAATATTTTGGAGGAAAATCTTTGATACGACGTATTCATTAAAAATCAATACGCCGTATCGCATCAATAGAGCGAAAAATATTTGGGTTTTCCACAGTTTTACCCACTTGACCTAAAGCTTTTAACAATCCAACATCACTAGTTCCAATATCCAAAAGGGGGGAGGCATATAATAGTTATACGACACAAATCCTAAATCCAAAATCTAAACCCTAACCATACTTCTCATTCAAAAAAGAAAGAGATAGATCAGAGCAAACATCTGAATGATATAGCAAGAAGTAGATTGAGATTGAATTTTAGGGCGCGGTGAATTTTTTTTTGCTTTTGGAGTAAAAAGTGTGTGTAAAGAACAATCCGGCGTATTAGCTGGGTTTTTATACCCACGCTGGATACGCCATATTGGGAAGTGTCCAATACACCATATTGGAAATTATCGTTGACTTAGTCAAGGATTGTTGATACGGCGTATAGGTGTTGCCATGATACGTCGTATTCATTTGTGGGGGCCAATTTTTCAAAGATTTTAACATAGTAAAGAAAAACGTACCTTGGCCTCCGCAATATTTCTGTGTGAGCACCATCCTTATAATACCGTTTAGGGTCGAACGGGATTCCAAATGGCACATATAAATTTTTGATGAGATTTAATGGCATCCAGTTGAAATAATTCCAACTCACGATATTAGCAACCAATGTTATGATAAAAAATTTCTCGTTGAAACTTTTTTAGTCTTATCGTGATTTTTTCTTTGAAGCTCATTTAATCTTTTATTATTTTGCTACATCCAGAAGGCTGTGTTATATCGATATTATCATCGCTGTCCTTAATCGTTTTCAGATTATCAGGAAAAATTACGTCTAGAGGAAATGAATCACCAAAGTGTAAAACGTTTTGTTCCTCTTCATCATATTCAGACAATGATGTTTCAAATTTATCGATATGTTGGGAACTTACAGGAGGTTCAATTAGAAGATCTGATTTAGACGTTAGGCCATCATTATAAACAATGGGTGGGAATTCATTTTCGAAATCGTTGAAGCAGTCTAAATCATCTAAATAACCGACCATAGGTTTGGGTGACGAAGGCATGTTATTTTTACCATTATCATTTTCCGAATCTGTCTTTAAATCAATCTGTTTTTAAATCATTGACATAAATTATTTTATACGAAAATGAATTTTCAGCAAAATTTATCGTGTCATCTTCATCGTCGGATTCGTCTAATGATATTCTAAAATCAATCTTGTTTTCGTTAGGAGGACTTACCGTGGGTTCACACAGGAGTGCAGTATCGGATGTATTATCAAATACTATGGCTGTGAATTCAGTTTTGAAGTTTGTGAAGCAATCGTCCTCATCTTCATAATATTTAACTTTCCTGAACGTGGCAGTTTGCCAATTAAACGTTCTACCATGTCTTTGAGCTTTTTCTTCTTCATGTCTGATGTATTCCTCCATGGTGATATTTGGGTCATCCATTTTTACCTGTAATGAACTTGCTATGGAGAGAAAGGTCAAATGGACTAATACGCCGTATCCAATAGACTGAATACGTCATATTTAATAGGAATAAACAATGCAGGAATTTGAATAAACAATTAAAACACACAATGCAAATAAATACAAATAGAATTTAGAACAATTATATTATGCTAAACTAAACTAATTAATGGTTAGAAATACTAATAAGAATAAGGTTTAAATTAATTCACTCCCTGGCAGCGGCGCCAAAAACCTGATGTGCTATCGTGTAGGGTCAATTATTTGATTATCAAGTTTTAAATTTATATTTAGCCGACAAACCTAAAACAACACTTTAACGAGCAGCGTACCTGGTCAAGATGGAGTTTCGCAGTAAGTAGGGTGTCAAACACTAAGAGTGAAACACTAATCCTATATTCTATAAGTATTTTAATTAGTCCTAATTAGTCTATGTTAATTCTAATTACTGGTTAAACCTATGCTATATACGTTGTCTAATGATATGGGGGGTTTTCAGCCTGAGAGACTGGCACAGGTTTGGTGGTGGCAAATGTCAATTCAATACACAATAAACACAAAAAAGAAAATTAGAAGATAGGAAAGCGGTACAAGCCAAATGATAGAAAACTGTATTAGCCATATTAAATCCAGTTCAATGTTGGTTTGTTTGTTTTAGTGCAATGATTTACTTATCTCGAAGCGGCATATCATTCTTAAGACTTAGGCGGGACATCATCCTAAGACATAGACACGATTAATCCTTGTGTCTTCATATAAACTAAGTTGTTTGTCCTTATTACGAACTGTTTTGCTACCTTATAAACCGTATTGTTTATACCATATAACATTTTAACCGTAACATTTATTTGACAAAATGAGCACTTCATTGTTAGTCCCTAAATTATACATAGATTGGCTACCTATTTCTAATTCCGGAAGGACCATGCTGTGCTGGGAGTAGTCGTCATAAAACTTTGACAATTCATCCTTACTTTCCATTTCTAGTTTCCTCTCTTTTCTCTATATTTTCAACGAGATATTACTGTATTCATGTTTTATTGATATTTTACGTGCGTATTCGTGAGTTGTGTTGGTCATGTGTACTCGTGTTTGTAAGCGCCAAAACTAAGTAGATATTTTCCAACCTTATCATATAGAGACACCATACCCTTAGCCGAGAGACCGAATCACGCTCCTCGTAGTCATGATAATTAAGGATTGTAAGAATTTAGAACATAACAGACTTATCCTTCTAAACTGGATTATAACCAAGAGAAGTAGGAGATTTCCTTTAATTGGCTTACCTTTTAGTGAGTTAGAATCACGTAAATTATGAGATTCTCGTACTGACAAAACTTCTAATGGACCAGAAGTTGAAGCAAAGGACGGAATTATTGCAAGTACATGGAACCTAGTTGATAGAAGTCTCACCTCTGCTGAGTTTAGCTCTTTAAGTAGCATCGTCCCATCTACCGTAGACACTAAGTACTTTGTTGCGTTAGCCGATGGATATATCTATAATTTGAGATTGTATACTGAATATTATAAACCATCCATTCAAGATAGACTTAATGCCCATAGAACTTGGTAGTTTCGACGTTATCATCGATATAGATTGGTTGGCAATGTACCACGATATAATCATTATGATAAAAAAAAGATTGTTTGTATCCCCTTAGGTGATGAAACTTTAACGATTTGAAGCAATAGGAGTGATGGGTAAGCATCGATAGTTGCTGGTAAGCCGAGAGCTGAGTTGTTCGATAGGATTGATACGTTGGAGCGGGATAACATAAGACTCAGAGGCATGCTAGGTGTTGAGAGGCAAAAAGTTGACCGTCTCTGGCGTAGCATGTCGTATGCTCAAAGGGATTTATAATATCAGTTTCCTCATGGTGGAGAGCTCCGGTATTGTTCGACTAAAAGAAGGATGGATCCTTCAGGATGTACATCAGCTGTCGAGAATTGAACAAGCTAACCATGAAGAACCATTACCTGTTACCTAGTATAGATGATCTTTTTCGATAAACTACGAGGATTTAGCGTTTATTTAAAATCGACCTAAGGACTAGTTACCACCAACTAGAGTTCAAGAAAAGGATATTCTAAGACCACATTTAGGACCTGTTATGGACATTTCAAGTTTTGGGTCATGGCATTTGGTTTGACCAACGCACCAGAGGTATTCATGGATCTCATGAATCGGGTGTACAAACTATGCTTCAACAATTCGTGATAGTATTCATGGACAATGTATTGATCTACTCAGAGAGTGAGAAGGATCACGAGGAACACCTTAAGTTAATCTTGGAGTTAATTAAGAAGGAGGAATTGTATGCCAAATTCTCTAAGTGTGAATTCTGGCTCCCGAAAGTGCAATTTCTCAGTTACGTGATTGATAATCAATGCATTCACGTCGATACCGCCAAGATTGAGTCAATCAAGGATTAGACAACCCCTACGACTCCAACGAAGATACGAAAATTATTAGGTCTTTTTGGTTATTACCGACGATTTATCAAAGGTTTCTCTAGGATATAGAAACCTCTAACCAAACTGACTTAGAAAAGCGTGAAGTTTGATTGGGGAGAAAAGGAAGCGTCATTTCAACTGTTAAAACAAAAACTGTGTAGTGTGCTAATTTTGGCTTTACCCACAGGGAGTGAGAACTTTGTGGTCTACTGTGATGCTTCGCATAAAGGGTTGGGCACGGTTTTGATGCAGGAGGAGAAAGCAATAGCTTATGCGTCACACCAACTCAAGGTTCATAAGAAGAACTATATAAACGAATATCTGCATGGAATGATTAGTAAACTTGAACCTCGTGCTGACGGAACATTGTGTTTGAACAACCGGAGTTGGATTCCATGTTTTGGAGAGTTGAGGGCTTTGACTATGCACGAGTTGCATAAGTCAAAGTATTCCATCCATCCTGGATCGGATAAGATGTATACGCTCAAATGACCCCTTCTCACAATGAGAATGTATATAACTTCCGGTCTGGTCCGGTATGAAATGAACTTATAATCATAGAATTGACTCGATCATCAGATTATAGATTATAAGTTCATAACCCAAGCCCATTACCATTTTGGGCGGAACAGATCTACTAATTCTTTGATTCCAGTTAATAAGAGGGATCTTGAACTAAGAAATAGACCCTAGAAACTAAAAAAGGGTATCCTGAGCAATTGCAATAATCGGATTCATTGATATTCCTGGTATAGTAGATGCTATCACACATACAATCATACTCAATTCGATGGAATTGTTTGATCTTAAAGGGGATCTTCTATAATTTCGCACGTGAGGGGTTATTTCTTGGTTTCGTCCAGTCATTAATAACTTTATTATTTTTAGATAATAGTAAATAGAAACAACGCTTGTAAGGAGTCCTATTAAAACCAAGAAATATAGGCCTGCCTGCCATCCACACCAGAATAAATAGAGTTTTCCGAAAAAACCTGCTAGTGGAGGAAGACCTCCTAGGGATAAGAGACATAGGGCTAAAGAGAGAGCCAAAAAAGGATCTTTCGTGTATAATCCTGCATAATCCCGAATGTTCTCAGTTCCGGTACGTAGACCAAATAAGACAATGCAAGCAAAAGTTCCTAGATTCATGGAGATATAAAACAACATATAAGTTATCATGCTTGCATATCCATCATTTGAGTCTCCAACAATTATTCCAATAATTACATATCCGATTTGACCTATGGACGAATATGCAAGCATACGTTTCATGCTTGTTTGAGTAATAGCAATGAGATTCCCCAATATCATGCTAAGAATAGCTAGGATTTCCAAAAGAAGATGCCATTCATTTGATGAGAAATAAAAAGGAATATCGAAAATTCGAGATTTGAAGAAACTGTATTGGTGGCCCAACAGTAAAGCAGAAATTGCCACCTACGGTAGCAAGTGTCAAACGTACGCCAAGGTTAAGGCTGAATATCAAAAACCATCTGGATTTTTGGTTTAACCAGAAATTCCGCAGTGGAAATGGGAGAATATAACAATGGGCTTCGTTACTAAATTGCCAAAGACGGCAACGGGTCAAGACACGATTTGGGTAATCGTCGATCATCTGACCAAGTCTGCTCATTTCCTACCCATAAGAGAGGATGACTCGTTGGAAAAGTTTACAAGACAATACTTGAAGGAAGTAGTCTCAAGGCATGGAGTGACAGTTTCGATCATCTCCGACCGTGATGGCAAATTCGCTTCACATTGAGAGAACCATTCAAACATTAGAGGACAAGTTGCGTGTCTGTGTGATCGACTTTAGAAAAGGTTAGGATAGACATTTATCATTGGTGGAGTTCTCGTATAAAAATAGTTACCATACCAGCATTAAGGTTGCACCGTTTGAAGCATTGTATGGGTGTAAGTGTTGATCACCTATCTGCT
>BQNB010143366.1:2114-12817 GCA_026074375.1 Tanacetum coccineum | reverse complement strand
AGGAGGATCATGCTGATTATCCCGCTGACGGAGGGGATGATGATGATGAGCCCTCCGATAATGACGACGATGATGATGATGCTGATGACGAGGATGAGGAGCCCTTTAAGGATGAGGATGATGACGAGGAGGAGGAGGAGCACCTAGCTTCGGTTGACTCTTCTGCTATACCCGTTGTCGACCCTGTTCTCTCAGCTGGGGACATAGAGGCATTTAAGACTGATGAGTCTGCACCTACACATAGATTGCCTCAGATTAGGATCCCCTTTGCTCAGAAACATCTCCGTAGGGCACGGAAGACTGTCAGACTTGAGCCACCTATGTCACCATCCATGGAGGCACATATTGCTGAGTATGCTGTCGCACCTGCACCACCATCTCCATTATCACCTTGGTCACCTCCACTACCTCAAATTCCCTCACCATCACTACCACCTCCTCCATCATCACTACATTTACCACCACTTATACTTACATCATTACCATTACTATCATCACCACTACCAGTCTCACTGTTCATACCACCACCAGTCGACCGTAGGGAGGACATTCCCGAGGCTGAGTTACCACCTCGTAAGAGGTTATGTCTCTCGAGATCGGGGAGAGTTCAGCAGCTGGTGTTGCGAGACAGCCAGGGACTACTCTAGAGGCTGACCTTAGGCGAGACAAGGTTATGGAGACGGGTTATGGGATTACCGATACTTAGGATGAGATTGTTGAGGCCATGCTGGAGGTAGCACCGACCACCTTGGAGGGGGTCAACTAGAGAGTGACAGAGCTTGCTACTACTGTTAGGCAGGAGAATGAGGAGTTCCAGGTGCGACTCAAGGATGCACATGACGATCGAGCTTATCTGAGAGCCCGAGTCAACACACTGTTCAGAGATAGGCCATATCACCGCCACACAACTATGATTTTGGATAGAGAGGCGGTGTATGCTTGTATAGCATGGACTAGTTCTGAGGACAGGAGTGCAGCCATCGAGGCCCATGTTAGGACACTAGAGGCACAGGTTACCACATTGATTGCTCAGACTTCATCACTTTAGACTCAGTTGACTACAGCGCTTGGACGTATTGAGACATTATAGGCTAGAGATCCAGAGCCCCAAGATGAGCCAGCTGAGGCTAGCAGCAACTGTTAGTCATGTATCATTTGTAGCTATCCTATATAGCCTATTAAGTTTTATGGGTTACTCCCAGCTAGTAGGCTGTAGGGACTTTTGTTTTATCTTTCTAGCTATCATTGTATGGCATGTTAAGTATTATGGGTGATCCCCAGCTAGCATTGCCTTAGACCATATTTTTCATTTTTGTATCTCATTGTACTAATCATGTTGTAATCAGAACTATCATGTATGATTATCGATGTTGTTATGTATGGATGTTGATTTATTTATGTCATTGTTGATTTCACTTCAGTTGTACATTTCACTGTGTGTTGTGATCTCGTTTTATTTATTATGCATATGTCATGTTGCGTTTATGATTGTATGAAATCTAACGTGTATTATATTTCTTGTAATTTTGAAGAAAATGGCACCAAGGAAAAGAACCGCAAGGGCATCATCAGCCAAAACAAACACTCCCACCTCCACACCTATAACCGATGCTCAACTTAGGACACTAATAGAGCGAGGCGTTGCTTCTATGTTGGCAGAACATGATGCGGACATGAGCAGAAATGGCGATGATAGCCATGATTCAGGAACCGGTAGAAGAGGACAAACGTCTACTGTCCGTGAATGCACTTACACAGATTTCCTAAAGTGCCAGCCTATGAATTTCAAAGGCACTGAAGGGGTTGTCGAACTGACCCAATGGCTATAGAAGATGGAATATGTTTTCCACATCAGCAACTGCACTATTGCATGTCAGGTCAAATTTGCAACCTGTACTCTTCAAGGAATGCCTTACTTGTGGAAATTCCACGTAGGATGTATTGACATGATGTTGCATATGCAATGCCTTGGAAAACCTTGAAGAAGATGATGACCGATAAATACTGCCCAAGTGGTGAGATCAAAAAGTTGGAAACTGAAATGTGGAACCAAAAGGTAAAAGGAACCGATGTGATTAGTTACAACCAATGCTTTCAAGAGTTGGTATTGATGTGTGATAGAATGTTTCCCGAGGAATCAGATGTAGTTGAAAAGTATGTCGGTGGTCTCCTTGATATGATACATAGAAGTGTGAAGGCATCGAAGCCTAAGACAATGCAGGAGGCAATTAAGTTGCCACTTGAAATGATGGATAAGATCCTCACTATTATTTAACGTCAGGCTGAGAACAAAAGAAAGTTTGAGGACACCTCTCAAAACAACCAAAACCAACAAAAGCCATTCAAAAGGAACAACGTGGCATGGGCTTATATTGCTGAGCCTGGTGAGAAAGCGGCCTTTCAAAAGGCATAATGTGGCACGGGCCTACACTGATGGGCCTGGGGAAAAGAAAGTGTACGGGAGATCTAAACCTCTGTGCCTCAAATGCAACTACCATCATGATGGGCAGTGTGCTCCCAAGTGCACCAACTGCAAGAGGACTGGTCATTCAGCCCGGGACAGTAGGAGTCCAGTTGTTGCTGCCAATAACCAAAGAACCTCAAGGACAAATCAAAGAGTTCTCACTTGCTTTGAGTATGGAGCTCAGGGCTATTTCAAGAAGGATTGCCTAAAATTAAAGAACAAGAATCATAGAAATCAAGCTGGGAATGGTAATGTTGTGGCAAGAGCTTATGCTGTGGGCACTGCAGGGACAAACCCAAACTCTAATGTTGTTACAGGTATGTTCCTCCTAAACAACCGTTATGCTTCGATTTTATTTGATATTGGTTCCGATAGGAGTTTCGTGTCTACTGCATTTAGTTCTTTGATTGATATCATCCCAACTATACTAGACTATGGTTATGACGTCGAGTTAGCTGACGGTAAAATAATTGTGATTAAAACACTTATGCGGGGTTGCACATTAAATTTTCTGAATCATCCATTAAACATCGACTTAATGCCCGTAGAGCTTGGTAGTTTCGATGTCATAATTGGCATGGATTGGTTATCAAGGTACCATGCCGTGATCGACTGTGCTGAGAAGATCGTTCATATTCCTTTTGGGAATGAGACTTTAATTGTTTGTGGTGATGGGAGCAACAACAGGCACGTGTCTCGATTAAACATCATCTCGTGCACCAAAACCCAAAATTATTTGCTGAAAGGATGTCCTATCTTTTTGGCACATGTTATCACAAAGAAGGCTGAAGACAAGTCGGAGGAGAAGCTACTTAAGGATGTACCTATTGTTCGAGACTTTCTGGAAGTATTTCCCGAGGACTTTCGGGTATTCCACCAACCTGACAAGTGGAATTCCAAATCGATTTGATACCTGGTGTTGCACCTGTAGCACAGGCGCCTTATCGATTAGCTCCGTTCAAGATGAAAGAATTGTCAGATCAACTGCAGGAACTTTCCAACAAAGGCTTTATAAGATCCAGTTCCTCACCTTGGCGAGCTCCGGTCTTGTTTGTCAAGAAGAAAGATGGATCATTCCAGATGTGCATCGATTACCAGGAATTGAATAAGCTAACGATGAAAAACCGTTATCTGCTTCCAAGAATTGATGATCTATTCTATCAACTTCAAGGGTCGAGTGTCTACTCGAAGATCGACCTGAGATCGGGTTATCATCAACTAAGGGTTCGTGAAGAAGACATCCTGAAGACCGCATTCAGAACTCGATATGAACATTATGAATTTTAAGTTATACCGTTTGGTTTGACAAACGCGCCAGCTGTATTTAAGGACCTCATGAATCGGGTGTGCAACCCATATCTGGATAAATTTGTGATTGTCTTTATTGATGATATTCTGATATACTCAAAGAGCAAGCAAGAGCATGAAGAGCATCTCAAGTTAATCTTGGAATTGCTTAAGAAGGAGGAGTTGTATGCCAAATTCTCTAAGTGCGAATTTTGGATTCCAAAAGTACAGTTTCTTGGTCACGTGATTGACAGTCAGGGTATTCACGTGGATCCTACCAAGATCAAGTCAATTAAATATTGGGCATCTCCTAAGACATCAACAAAGATTCATCAATTTTTAGGTCTTGCCGATTACTATCAAAGATTCATTGAAGGATTTTCAAAGATCGCCAAACCAATGACCAAGCTAACCCAGAAGAAGGTCAAGTTTGATTGGCGTGACAAAGAAGAAGCAGCTTTCCAGTTATTGAAGGAGAAACTGTGTAGCGCACCTATCTTAGATTTACCTGAAGGATCTGAGAACTTTATCTTTTATTACGATGCTTCGCATAAAGGATTAGGTGTTGTCTTAATGCAAAACAAGAAGGTGATTGCTTATGCATCACGACAACTAAAAATCCACGAGAAGAATTATACTACCTATGACTTAGACTTAGGAGCAGTAGTGTTCGCTTTAAAGATTTGGACACACTATCTGTATGGAACAAAGTGTGCCGTGTTCACTGATCACAAAAGTTTACAACACATCCTTGATCAGAAGGAATTGAACATGAGACAACGTCGTTGGTTGAAATTGCTCAGTGATTTCGATTATGAAATTCGTTATCACTCGGGGAAAGAAAATGTTGTGGCTAACACTTTAAGCAGGAAAGAACGAATTAAGCCATTACGGGTTTGAGCCTTAGTTATGACTATTAGTTTGGATCTTCCCAAGCAAATTTTGGAAGCTCAGACTGAGTCAAGAAAACCATAAAACCTCAAGGCTGAAGATGTGGGAGGTATGCTGGTTGAAACCCCAGGGGAATCAGAAAACCCCAGGAAGGAAAAGTTGGAACCGCGTGCTGACGGAACACTATGTTTGAGGAACAGAAGTTGGTTTTCGTGCTATGGTGATCTAAGGACTTTGATTATGCATGAGTCCCACAAGTCAAAATATTCTGTTCATCCGGGTTCCGACAAGATGTACCAAGACATGAAGCAATTATACTGGTGGCCCAACATGAAAGCCGACATTGCCACCTATGTTAGCAAGTGTTTGACGTGTTTAAAGGAAGTGGGACAATATCACTATGGATTTTGTCACCAAGCTTCTAAGGACGCCAAGTAGTTATGACACCATTTTGGTAATTGTGGATCGACTTACCAAGTCTGCACACTTTCTACCAATGAGAGAAAATGACTCTATGGACAAATTGGTAAGACTATACCTGAAAGAAGTAGTCACAAGACATGGAATACCAGTCTCGATCATTTGTGACCGTAACGGTAGATTTACGTCAAATTTCTGGAGGGCGTATCAAAAGGCTTTGGGTACTCGTTTGGATATGAGTACGGCTTACCATCCGTAGACCGATGGACAAAGCGAAAGAACCATTTAGATACTAGAAGATATGTTATGCGCTTGCGTGATAAACTTTAAGAATGGTTGGGAAAGACACTTACTGCTAATCGAATTTTCCTACAGCAATAGTTATCAAGCTAGCATTAAAGTTGCCCCATTTAAGGCACTTTATGGTTGGAAGTGTCGATCACCTGTTTGTTGGGTCGAGGTCGGAGACGCTCAGCTCACCGGTCCAAAATTTATTCATGAGACAACAAAAAATATCATTAAAATCAAAAGCCAGATTCAAGCCGCTCGTGATCGCCAAAAGAGTTACGCCGATGTGAGGCGTATTCCTTTAGAATTTCAAGTGGGTGACCAGGTTATGTTAAAGGTATCACCTTGGAAAGGGGTTATCCGTTTTGGTAAACGGGGGAAGTTGAACTCGAGGTATATTGGGCCTTTCAAGGTATTAGCCCAAGTGGGATCCGTTGCTTACAGACTCGAACTTCCTCATCAACTAAGCATGATTCATAGCACATTTCATGTATCCAATTTAAAGAAGTGTTTATCCGACGAGCCATTGGCAATTCCGTTGGATGAAATACACATTGATGATAAACTTTACTTCGTTGAAGAACCAGTGGAAATTATGGATAGTGAAGTCAAGTGGTTAAATCAAAGTCGTATTCCCATCATCAAAGTTCAATGGAACTCTAGGAGAGGTCCTGAGTTCACATGGGAACGTGAAGATCAATTCCGAATGAAGTATCTGGTTCTTATAAAAAGCACCTCGAACAACTGCCGCCTTCCTTGCGCTTGCGGACAAGTTCCTTTAATAGGGGAAGACTATACATCGTTATTTTTTAGGTCAGTTATTTCAGAACATTTTTCAACTTCATACTTTCCATTATTTATTTCTAGGGTTTTACGCGTTTGCTTTAATTTTTATCGTTTAGTTAAATCGCGTAAACTAAAAATCAACATTCAACGTAAACGGACATCAAACAAGTAAAAGTTTACTTCAAGCAAGTGTTATATAATTATTTCAAGGATAATTAATAACTTTTCATATTATATTTTTATTGGTTACGTAAAGCGTCTACGTTTCACAATAAAATACATTTAGGCATACCCGAAAGCATCAATACCTATCCATACTCAAACAAATACGCACTATTATACCCAATACCCAAAATTTTAATCATTCTTATACCATAAACCCACATGGCTAGTTATATACATAGGAATAAAACACTAACCAAATTCAAATTTCACTTATATTATGCGCATGCTTAATTCTTCCACTAAAGTCACATCCCTCCTCCTAGGGAGGAGGAGAGCACCTTGCACCCTTATACCATTACCACCCATTGATCTATGGTTTTGCTAGTAGTTGCCTAATACTTCTAGTATATAAGAGTGTACCATGTAAGACTTAACACATTTCTAATTGCAAGTAAACATTCACAATTTCCTCTCTTGTTTTATCCCATAACTCATGACTCATATATCATTTTTAGGGTGATTATAGCTTTTGATTTCGCAAAGATACAAGTGTATAAGTATTGTTAGTAGTAATATCTAAGGTGATTTAAGGTGTATTGGAAGCTTAGGTATTAATCTAGCAAGGGTTTAATCAAGAAGAAAACTAGGGTTTTCATAGTTAGGGTTTCAAATTTGGGTTTGATATCTAGGGTTTGATTTTGTGTTCTTCACCATCCTACACTCTTCTAAGGTCTACTTAAACCCTAATCTTTCTAATTATTTGTTAGGATCAAGAAAAGTCTCGGTCACTTCCAATATTAACTAGTCAAAGCCCGTAGTTAGTCAATGTCTAGTATGATAAGCTAATATGGCCCAAAGGCCCATGGAAAGCCTCCCAAGGCCCATGGCCAGCCAATATTGTAGTATAAATACCCTCTTCATGCCTTGGAGAGGGTGTTGGTTGGTTTTTTTATTCTCATTTCACTTATGAATTATATGTTTCTTACTTTCTCTCTCTAGAATGCATCCTTCCTTCCACTCTCTCTCACTAAGTTCCTTCCCATATCATATCAAAGATTATTTGTATTCTTCAATTGGTATCAATATCCATGGAGTGGTGTGCTTAGTTTTTGTGTTTAAGTGTTTTTATTGGTTCGTTGGTTTTTGCAAAAATCGTCCTTTATTTTTTCTTTTTTGATTCCAAAGCTATTGTGTACACTAATGGATTATTTACCTTGGTAAATCTGATCTAGTATCTTTAAGATATAGGTGTACAAGCTTAGAATCAAGAAAAATATCATTTTTGTTACATTTTTGTGTTCGAAAATCTTATAAAGAGCAAAATCTTGATTTTAAATTTTTCGGCTTAAAAACCTTAAAGTTTTCATTTTTCTTGTTCCTATAGGTTTAGTAACACTAGTTGTACAAGTATTTTTGCAAAACAATCATCAAAAAGGTGTCTTTTTGTGTTTTTAAGTTTTTGGGTTTCGTAGTAGTGGAAGTCGAACAACTGAAGTCGAACAACTGAGTCGAACAACTCAAGTCGAACAACTGAGTCGAACAACTCAAGTCGAACAACTGAGTCGAACAACTCAAGTCGAACAACCTGAACCGAACAACTTACTTCAGTGGAAACCGAACAACTTACTTCAGTGGAAACCGAACAACTCGACTAAGTGGAAACCGAACAACTTGGCTTGTGTGGAAACCGAACAACTCGACTAAGTGGAAATCGAACAACTTGGCTTTTGTGGAAACCGAACAACTCAAGTTTTCAAAATTATACGGTTTATTTCGTTGACTTGTAAAATCCCGTGAAACATTCAATTGTTTTCCTGGTTTTGTCAAGAATTGTAAAATCCCGTGTAGTTTCATTAATTAAAACACTTAAAAGACAACTTCATTAAACACAATTACTTTCTACCACCGTCCGATCAACCAAGTAATCCTTTAACATACACATTTCTCAATGACGACTCTTGCTGACAAAGCGATTCTTTCGGGTGCCGACAATCGTCCACCTATGTTGGAAAAGGATATGTATGACTCTTAGAAAAGCATAATGGAGTTATACATGATGAATAGACAACATGGACGAATGATCCTTGAATCCGTTGAAAATGGTCCACTCATTTGGCCTTCAATTGAAGAAAATGGAGTGACAAGGCCAAAGAAATATTCTGAGTTAACTCCTACGGAAGCAATTCAAGCTGATTGTGATGTCAAGGCAACAAATATCATTCTCCAAGGATTACCACCAGAAGTCTATGCATTAGTTAGCAATCATAAATTCGCCAAGGAACTTTGGGAAAGAATTCAACTTCTAATGCAAGGAACTTCATTGACGAAACAGGAAAGGGAGTGTAAGCTTTATGATGAGTTCGATAAGTTTGCTTATAAGAAGGGGGAATCACTTCGTGACTTCTACTTGAGATTTTCACTGCTACTCAATGAAATGAACATCTACAACATAAAACTGGAACAATTTCAATTAAACACAAAGTTTTAAATACCCTTCCTCCTGAATGGAGCAAATTTGTGACAGATGTCAAACTGGTTTGAGACTTGCACAGATTCAACATCGATCAGCTTCATGCTTATTTGGGACAACATGAATTTCATGCAAATGAGGTTCGTTTAATGCATGAACGCAATTCAGACCCGCTTGCTTTGGTTGCAACTCATCGGGTGACCCAGATTATCAAACTCATCAAAAATTCACACAAAAAGACTCTATTTCAACCACAAGTTTTTCATTTCAATCTCCACAGCTTGGTTTTCACCTTATCAGTCTCAATTACCTTATCAGTCTCAACAATACTCAACTCGTCAATCATCAACACCTCTTTTAATCACTTATCCATCTAATGATTATTAGTCATCAATTCACCACAACATCTATTCTCCATCATCATCTATACCTCAATTGGAATATCCTCCCTTAGTTGATCAACAATCTGAATTTTCCCAACAAGAATCATGTTTAATTGTTCCAGTGTTCCAGAAAGGTGATGATCCCATTGATGCCATCAATCACATGATGTCGTTTTTTACTGTTGTCGTCACTTCTCGTTATCCCACTACCAATAACCAGCTGAGAAACTTGTCAAACCCTAGGCAACAAGCTACCATTAATAATGGAAGAGTAACATTACAACTAATTCAGGGGAGACAAACTTCTGTAGCTGCAGGTACTTCAAGGACTTATACTCTGGGAACAAGTGGAAACAATTCTGGAAAACAAAGAACGGTTATTTGCTACAACTGCAAAGGGGAAGGCCACATGTCCAAACAGTGCACCAAACCAAAGAGGAAACAGGATGATTCGTAGTTTAAGGATAACGTGTTGTTGGTTCAAGCTCAAGCAAGTGGTTAAATTTTACATGAGGAGGAACTCACATTTTTGGCAGATCCAGGAATTCCAGAAGGTCAAGCCACACAGACTGTCATAACTCACAATGTTGCTTATCAAGCTAATGATTTGGATGCATATGACTCTGATTGTGATGAACTTAACACTGCCAAAGTTTCTCTCATGGCGAATTTATCTCACTATGGTTCAGACGCTCTCTTTGAGGTACACAATCATGATAATATGAATAATGATATGACTAATCAAGTTGTGCAGGCTATGCCGTCTTCTGAACAGTCAAATGTTATGAACCATTTAGAGACTGAAATAACTAGTGATAGCAATATCATTCCTTATTCTCAGTATCTGATTGAATCACAACAGGTAGCTGTTCAAAATTCTAACTCTTCTGCACAACAAGATGATTTGATATTATCTGTGATTGAACAACTAAAAACCCAAGTAGTTCATTGTACCAAGACGAATCTAGAAAATAAAAGTGTCAATGATACTTTAACTGTTGAGCTTGAAAGATATAAGGAACAAGTCAAAGTGTTGAAAGAAGGACAAAACGTTGATTTAAAGAGTCAAGATAATGTTTCAGATTCATGTGCACAGTCTGTAGAGATTGATCATCTTAAACGAACTCTTTCAGAACATTTAAAAGAAAAGGAATCTTTATTGCAAACGGTTACACTTCTCAAAAATGATTTTAAGAAAGAAGAATCTAGAAACCTTGATAGGGAAATAGCCTTAGAAAAGCAGATCAAACACCTAGATAATATCATTTTTAAAAGAGATCAATCTGCACATTTTCAATGATAATACCACTAAACAAGCTCTAGGTTTTCAAAATCCTTTCTATCTGAAGAAAGCTCAGCAGTTGGAACCTATGCTATATGTTGGTGATATAATTCAGAAAACCAATCCTATTGTGATCCCTGACTCAGAAGAGACCTTAACACTTGCTGAAGAGAGTCGTTCAAAAATGCTTTTAAAACATAAGGATAATATGATGCAAGAAAAGATAAAACAAATTGATACCACACCAATCGATTATGCTGCTCTTAA
>BQNB010143365.1:0-17000 GCA_026074375.1 Tanacetum coccineum | reverse complement strand
TACACACTACTTGCTTACTTGTTTACATTACTTGTTACATTAAGTGCTTACATGACATACATATATACAATATATATATGCTCACATCCTTTGCGTATATTGTATGTTTATCTATATAAGAGTTATTTATATAAATATTAGGACATTTCTTAAGACATTGTGAGTTGCGCAATTGTCTCATTTATACCTCAGACATTGTGAGTTACACAATGGTCTCATTTACACCTCGGACATTGTGAGTTGTACAATGGTTTCACTTCATTTTCAGACATTGTAAGTTAAACAATGGTCTCTAAGGACATTATTTTTCCTCATAGCTTTATACAATATCGTATTACGCGAAGACTATTATAAATTTTTGTTTACATGGAATTATGTATGAATCTAAGTATTACAAGTCTTGTATGGGCGGGACTTGTAATATGAGGATTGATATGATAATTGCTATGTTAACAAAACCCGTCACAGTTTTGGTTTACATGGGATTATGTATGAATCTAAGTATTACAAGTCTTGTATGGACGGGACTTGTAATAGGAGGATTGATATGATAATTGCTATGTTGACTCGTTCATAGGAACCTTTACCTTATTTACTCTAACCGAGTACTCATTAACTATCTTGAACTCTAGGTCGATATTCCCTGATAGTTTTACTCCCCGTCTCCGAAGACGAGTTTTAAACACTCGTTCCATACTCATTAGAGAACCTGCATACCTTGAAGGTTATGTGAGTACGCGTATTGCATCAGAAATTATTAAGTAGGATGATTTATAATATCTTTATTTGAAAGGATTGGGACGCTTCTTCAGTTAAATAAAGAAATTGTAAATCCTTGAACCATAAATTTATCATTTCTTACATAAATTAGGACGCTCCTTTATGTAAGTAATGAATTATAAATGAGTGGGCTTAATGGTATTCAATATGACACGAGTATAAACTCGAACCCGATAATCACCGGAATCCGTTAAAAAGGTTTAGAAGCACAATAGTGTCTTGCCACTCTGCAGAAATCTTAAGGCCTCGCTTGAACTACCTGATCCCATTCTTAAGTTATTACTTTTGCCGTTGCAAATCCTTGCAATCACGAACTGTTCGTGGAACTAACAGACTTGTTACACACTTGAACTAATGGAGTTGATTCATCTTCGAACTAACGACTGAGTACCATATTCCGTCGTCCATCGCATAAGCTCTCGCGAGCTCCTCCCATTTGTTGAACTTTATTCTGGGGATATTGTTTCTCGAAATGTCCTCACTCTTTGCATCCCATCACTATTTGTTATAGTTATTATCGTTATGATTGATGTTGTTGGGTCCTGGAGCGGTCCCAGCATGTACAACTTTATCCAATAGGTAATGCAACCCCCATTAAACCAGATAAACACCTATAGACGAAAGAGATAGTCGGACTATTCATTACGGGCCACTAGTACGAAGACTTAGGTCGTGATACATCCTAGTACTGCCTAAGTAAGTTGGATACTTACTTCAATTAGCCTCGTCCGTTATTAATCATCGAACGTTACAGATATCAGAAATGAGACTCCATCCTGGAACATTCAAAACTGTCTATAAACATACTCACGCGACTACACTTTCTCCTTCGATGCTTTCATTATTAAGAGACTTTCTTTATAACGCGGTTATATCAATCATAAGATCTGTAATGATATTGTTTTTGAGATGCCTATTTTGATGGATTAAATATCCTAGTCAAGCCTAGCCAAAATTTTTGGTATATTGAGAAGTGTCGAAACACCGAATTTTGCTGAATAAAGTTATCAGCGTCTTGTTTAGAACTTGTTTATTAAATCTTTTTTTGGTCACACAAACGGTTAACACAAATTTAATCTCGGGACGAGATTTCTTTAAGGGGTAGGTACTGTAACATCCGACAATTTTCAGAAATTTTAAATGACTATTTTAACCTTTGACTTTTCAGGTCTGATTTGACTTTTTGACTTTTTGACTTTTGGTCTTTTATTGTCACATAAAAGCGATTACCGCGTAACTAGTAATTTTTCTGAACATATTTAAAAGATATATATGTTATTCCTAAGTTGATTTATAAAAAACGAGCCACTAAATTACATTTTCACGATTCGGACTCTAAAGCAATTTGATGTAAAACGACATTCCTGACAACTTTTTAGTTTTGACCGAGACCCGAAAACAGTCAGAAAGTGACTGAAATGCCCTCGCAAGATTTTAGAAACAAGAAAATAATTAAATTATATTTCACTAACACTTATTATTAAATAAAAATATTTAATAAATTAGTCATCATTTTATTCAGTAACGTTTGTTGATAACGCAAATATTAGAGTTAAAAATTTATTTTTATTTTTTCTTTCGGACAAGACATAACCGGGTTTCCAAATAAATAACAAATATTTTTATAAATGTTATAAAAATATTTATGAAATACTATCAAATGAATACTCATTTTTGTTGGAAAAATTATTTGGAAAACAATGGCGCAAGTTTCGTATTTTGAATCATCCGATAAGTGGCTCAAACGAGTCACAAACCAATATTTACCAAAAGTTACACTTTTGGCCCTTGTGAAAATATTACAAAACTAACCCCCATCTATTTGTAACTTGCCACTTCACTTTATAAGTTTTTATATATATATAAAAACTTTACATTTTTTTTCATTTGGAAAATAATAAACACACACACATCAATGTCTCTCTCCCTCTCCCCATTTTCGGCCGGCCACCGCCGCCGCCGTTGGAAAACTTTTCTGGCGAGTTTTTCGGCCGAGTTCAAAAATGCTCCTCACCACCTGATCTATCTGATCCCCACACCCACTCGCTACCACGCGCCTCTCCATCACCTCCACGCTACTCGTCATCATCATCACCACCACAACCCCACCATCACATGGTGCATTTGGTTATTATTTCGACATCATGGGTTCGTTTGTTTCTCTTATAAGTACCAGGGGTGCGTCAGGTTTGGTAGCAACACCAAAATAGGATGCATTGGGTTATTATAACCCATTAGGGTACGTCCACTTTTGTTCTCAACCCGACTAGGGTGCGTTGGGTTTGTGGTCTCAGCCAACAGGGTGCGTTGGTTTTGTGGTTAACACCCGACGAGGGTGCATTTAGTCCGGGTAAAAGCACCACAACAGGATGCGTTTGGTTTGCAACAATTAGGGTGGGTTCGGTTTGAGTTTAACAGCCATGGGTGCGTGTGGTTTTGTTAAAACCACCACATGGTGCGTTTGAGTTGTTATAACAAGTTTAGGTGCGTTTGGTTGGCTGTGTAACAGCCATGGGTGCGTTTTGCTTTTGATAACACCACGAAAGGGTGCGTTTGGATCTGTGTTAGCACCATCAAGGGTGCGTTTCGTTATTTTTAGCACCAAGGGTGCGTTTGGTTGTTAACTCAACCCATGAGGGTGCGTTTGGTTGGTTTCTTAGCACGAAACAGTGTGTTTGGCTTAGTAGAAAACAACATAGGGTGTTTGTTTCTGGTTATTAACACCGAATAGGGTCCGTTTGGTATAAGAAAATGGCACAAGGGTGCGTTTGGCATAAGAAAACAACACAAGGTTGCCTTTGGTTTAATAGAAACTGCCAAAAGGGGCGTTTGGTTTAGCTGTTTCGCAATAAGGGTGCGTTTGGGTTAGCAGATTTCCGAAGAAGGTGTGTTTGGGTTAACAAAAAAATCATAAGGGTGCGTTTGGGTTTGGTTGTGCAGTTAGGGGTGTTTGGTTGTGCAGTTAGGGGCGTTTGGTTATGTAGTTAGGGGCGTTTGGTTTAGCAGTTAGGGGCGTTTGGTTTAGCAACAAGGGTGCGTTTGATGGTATAAATCGACTAATAAAATAGGATTGATTGAAAATGGGAAAACATTAAGTTTTGTAAAAAATGGGAAACGTTGTATAAACGAATAGGTCATACCAAAATTTCTATAGATTTCTATACTTTGACAAATGGGACAACTATTTTAGCCACAACCCGTCGAGGAAACGAAATACAAATTTATAAAATATTATTTTATATTTTATAATTGTCAACTAGAAGATAACATCATAACTGTTGTAAAAGCTTTACAAACATCGTTTAACATAATTTGTAACCTTAAAACGTACGTTTACATCTATGCAAGAACTTTTTATTTAATTAAGTGGTGATTTCTGAAAACGTGTCAAACTATTTGGTTTAATTATTTACTCACACTTCTTATATAATACTTGCAAAGTATTATATACTTCATATTAATCTTTGGATTGTTTGTCTTTGTTATATAATTCACGGTATGAGTTATATAATTGTTTATTGTTCATATGTAATATATACGGAATATATTACATACTTTGCGTTACTTTTCGATTTATTTTATTTAACCAACCACCAAAACTATTACAACTTTAAATCTAAATCTTTTATCAACGTGTCGCGTTGATGTAATCATCCATCGAAAAAACCCAAATACACTATCCTAGGCTAGTGGGTCATAATCGTTAAGATAAACCGCAATTTCTTGGTCGAGCCGTTCCGGTTTCCGTTTGTGCTATGCCTTATATGTGCATTTCTGCCAATCGTTGCCTCATGTTTTACTTGTTTTACATATATTTTTAGGGTGAGAACATGCTTGTTTGCAAATGCATTTACATGGTTGATTACAAATTGTTTTACATACTCATTTACATAGCGCGCTATAGGATACATTACTTGACTTGCATTTTTGTCACAATACATACTTTACCTTTGAAATATTAATACGGGATTAGCTTAAGCGGATTGAACTGATAACTACAAGTAAATGCCCGGGTGTTCTTGGAGGGGACACTTGTGAGGGGTCAATATTCATAATGCTGCCCGAGCAGTGTTCCTTGGAGGGGAACACCTGTATGGTAAAATATGGGTTTTCATTACGCCGCGGATGTGTTCTTGGAGGGGACACCCTAAAAAATTGGGTACATATGGTTTTCATTAATGCCGATGTGTTTCTTGGAGGGGACACCAGTGATGGGTACAAAATGTTTTTAATTACTGTCGGGGTGTTCTTGGAGGGGACACCTACGATGGGTGCATAGTGCATCGGTTTCATGAACTTAGAGTAATCGTAATCACTTATTGGGCAATACATACTATGAAACATTTCGTGATGGATTTAATTATCATGCACACTTTGAGCAATGCGTCCAACTTTCATACGTACAATTCGTACTATTATAAGGGTTGAAAATGGTCATACACACTTTGCAAATCTTTGGTGCAACATTTATACTTAAACAAACCTATGAACTCACCAACTTTATGTTGACCCTTTTAAGCATGTTTTTCTCAGGTGAATGAGATGCTTGGCCTACTTGATATGCATTGGAGTCTAAACATTACAAGATTTCATTCATGGATTTTTATTTATATTCAAAGGAACAAATCTCATTGTATTACGTTCATGCTTTTCATTGTGATGCAATTATGAGACAAATGTTTATATCAATTTTAAGGAAAATCAACGAGATACTTTTTTCAATACACATTTAAGAGGTCGTTCTCTTGTAACTCTTTGTGCTGTTGTATTATGAAGTAACGCCCCCAACACATATGTTCCGTTGCGCAACCAAAAAATACACATTTTGAGGGTGTTACAGTTCCTAATAAAAGGAACAAGACTACTCCATATGAATTTTGGTATAAGAAACGACCCAACTTGTCATTTTTGCGAGTTTGGGGTTGTAGAGCCGTTGTTAGGCTTCCGGACCCGAAAAGGAAAACTTTGGGTGAAAAGGGTATTGATTGCATCTTTGTTGGATATGCTGAGCATTCCAAGGCATATAGGTTTTATGTTATTGAACCTAATGACTCTGTTTCTATTAACTCAATTATAGAATCAAGAGATGCAATATTTGATGAGAATCGTTTCTCTTCAATACCTAGACCAAAGGATATTATACCAAATTCGGATGAATCTCAAAGGGATGATCATTCTGATGATGTACCAAGTGAGATTCCTGAACCTCGTAAAGGTAAAAGAGTTCGGAAAGCTAAATCATATGGTTCTGATTTTCAGCTATACTTAGTTGAGGGATCAAGAGATCAAGTTGGATCACAATACTCTTACTGTTATAGTATTGAGGAGGATCCTAGAACCTATAATGAAGCTATGCAATCTCGTGATGCTGCTTTCTGGAAAGAAGCAATTGATGATGAGATTGGTTCTATTATGGAAAATAATACATGGGTTCTATCTGATTTACCCCCTGGTTGCAAACCTTTAGGTTGCAAATGGATCTTCAAAAGGAAGATGAAAGTCGATGGAACAATTGACAAGTTTAAAGCTCGATTGGTAATCCAAGGCTTTAGACAAAAGGAAGGGATTGATTACTTCGATACCTATGCACCAGTTGCTCGTATCACTACTATTAGATTGTTGTTAGCTTTAGCTGCTATACACAATCTAGTGATCCATCAAATGGATGTCAAAACAACATTTTTAAATGGTGATTTGGATGAAGAAGTGTATATGAAGCAACCGGAAGGATTTGTTATGCCGGGCAATGAGCATAAGGTGTGTAAGCTGGTCAAGTCATTGTATGGGCTGAAACAAGCACCTAAGCAGTGGCATCAAAAGTTTGATGAGGTTGTGTTGTCAAGTGGTTTTCTTTTAAACCAATCTGACAAGTGTGTATATAGCAAATTTGATAGCTCCGGTAAAGGTGTCATAATTTGTCTATATGTTGATGACATGTTGATTTTTGGAACTGACCAAAATCAAGTTGATAAAACTAAGAAATTTTTGTCATCGAAGTTCTCAATGAAAGATATGGGAGAAGCAGACGTTATTCTTGGTATTAAGATTAAACGTGAAAATAAAGGGATTGTAATTACACAATCTCATTATATTGAGAAAATACTCAAGAAATTCAATCGTGAAGATTGTTCTCCGGTGAGTACTCCCATGGATCCGGTAGAAAAGCTTAAGCCAAATACAGGTAAACCTGTGGATCAGCTCGAATATTCTAGAGCTATTGGATGCTTGATGTATGCTATGACTAGCACTAGACCTGATATTGCTTATGCAGTTGGTAGATTGAGCAGATTTACTAGTAATCCTAGTAGACAGCATTGGCAAGCAATAACAAGGGTGTTCAAGTACTTGAAAGGTACTATTAATTATGGTTTATCATATATGGGATATCCTTCGGTGTTAGAAGGTTATTCGGATGCTAGCTGGATAAATCATGTTGAAGATTCATCTTCTACGAGTGGATGGGTGTTCCTGCTTGGGGGATGTGCTATTTCATGGGCTTCCAAGAAGCAAACATGCATCACTGGTTCTACTATGGAATCTGAGTTTGTAGCATTGGCTGCTGCTGGTAAAGAAGCAGAATGGCTAAGAAACTTGATACATGAGATTCCAATATGGCCAAAACCAATAGCACCAATATCTATCCGATGTGATAGTGCTCCCACAATGGCTAAGGCTTATAGTCAGATATACAATGGGAAGTCTAGACACTTAGGTGTTAGGCATAGTATGATTAGGGAGTTAATCATGAACGGTGTGATTTCTATTGAGTTTGTTCGGTCGCAAAAGAATTTAGCAGACCACTTGACGAAGGGTCTCGCTAGGGACTTAGTGAATAAGTCAGTGATAGGGATGGGATTAAAGTCCATATAAATCTACTACCTATGAGATACCCAATTCCCTTCTAATACGACGTTAGAAGCTGAATTCAATGTGGAAAGCTCATGGTTAGAGATTGGAACACGTGTATTTATCTTCCCGAGGTATGTGTTCAGACCTGCAAGTGATGGTTAGGTTGAAGTTTACCTTCTTAATGGTTCTTTTGAAAAATTGCAAATGCAGGTGCAAGAACTAAAAGGACCACCTATGTGAACATGAAGTTTTGCCGCTTCAAGAAGCTTGGACTTGGCTTCCTGTATGTTCATTAATGGATTGGGACACATGGCTTGTAATAGTGTCAAGTAAACGAACTTTAGAGTGTTGTAGAAACTTATGTGTATAGTATCTTTTGGTATTCAAATGGATTGACGGGTAATCGTTACGACACCTCGATTTTTGAATATTTGGAACATGTATTATACTAAGATGAAAATTCAATCGCAAGACATTTTTATTTATGCATTTGTTTGTTTCGTTATGTTTGCTTTAACAATATTACATATATCTTTATATATGTTTTAGTAAATCAAGGATTACATTAAAATGGGGGGGATTTGTTGGTGATTTTAGTGTCATCGACGGCCATTTAGGTAATGATGATTTACTAGAGACCGATGAGATTTCATATTCGGCTCGGATACGAGTTAGGGAAGTGTGGAGTGCACACTCGTTGAGCTAATATGAACTCGACCATCACATAAAAGCAGGGGTCAAGGGGGACAGTGGCAGTACTAAGTTGTTATTACTGCTAGCACTTAGTATTCCACTGGCAGTACTAAGTAGTTAGTACTGGCAGTACTAAGTAGTTAGTACTGCTAGCACTAAGTGCTGGCAGTACTAAGTTGGTTTACTATATTTTCAACTAGCAGTACTAAGTAGTTAGTACTGCTAGCACTAAGTAGTTAGTACTGCTAGGCGTGTAACTGCTGAAAACAGTTGTAATTGCTGAAAACAGTTGTGAAAGTTGGTTTTAACCAACTTTAACTGCTTACTGTCATCTAGAATCTGTTTTATAAACAGATTTATTAGTCTCATTAAATAGAACGAAAATATACATACAATTCCTTCATTGTTCTTGATTTCTGATTCTTGTGCCTATAACATAAATTGTTATACTCCTTATATTATCCCGATAGAGATTTCGTGCAACCCAGGCATTGATAAGGGTCGAAATACTTTATACGGAAAGTAGACTTTTACATGATATAAGCGAGTTATCCAGGATTATCACACACACCCTAATTAAATAACAAAGTCGTGTTTAAAAACTGTTTTGACACTTTCAATCTTGTTGAGATAATCTTTAAAAATCAAAACTTTGTTCTTTTGGATAAATGTTCAAACTTAGTAGTTTTGAGGCATTTTAAAGTTCTTTTTTAAGGATTTCTATCGGTTTGGAAGTTCTTTTAAACATCAAATTTTTAAGTTTTTTCACTTTCTTTCTTAGCTTAGTTCTTATTAACTCGATAGTATATTGGTATGTACATAGGCACTAAAATTGTGCTTTTCACCGAGAGACTCCTTATCTCGCTCAAGTAGCTCGGTAACAATTTTCAAAAATATTTTGGTTATTATTTCCAGTCCAATCAACAAAACCTTACCACTAATGTGCATACGGTCACCGAGATACATAATTATTCGGTGCTTAATTCGGTAGTACTCATATAAGATATTATATGGGTGTTCCTAGGTGAATTTCAATACAAAACTCGCCTGTTTTAAGATTGGAAACCAAGATAACGAGACCAAGATAAAAAATTTTTTGAACGACGACTTTATTAGAACCACTAGCAAAGAGCTAGAAAATTATAAAGGAATCAAAAAGGGTGTTAAAAAAAAAAAAAAAAAAAAGAAGGGCCCCCCCCAAACAAAAAACTATAAAAACCCCCCCCCCCCAATTCGAGAAGTTTCTATTACAATTAGCTACACAAACAATAAAAAGAGCGTAAAACAATTTTGTCGAAAATAGCATCCTTTCGGAATAGGAGACCAAAAGGAATTGGTTCCTGAAGTTTCAAAGGCCCACCAAGAAAACTAAAACACTAAAACTCGGCACTTAGGATTAGTTTGGTTTATTTATGTTTTTGTAAGACAAAACCCTGCCCAATTCAAGACTTAAAACCAACTAACCCATTTGTTACGATAACCAATATAACATATCACTAATCACCGAGATAACCAACTTTGAACAACCAAGATAAGTTTACCGAGACATTGTATCCAATTACAAACAAGATAGTAAAACAATCATTCACTGAGATAACTTTCAAGACAATACCAAGATAACTCAAATTCACACTCTCTAACCTTGATACTAAAGATCCACAATGCGAGTTATCCAGGATTATCACACACACCCTAATTAAATAACAAAGTCGTGTTTAAAAACTGTTTTGACACTTTCAATCTTGTTGAGATAATCTTTAAAAATCAAAACTTTGTTCTTTTGGATAAATGTTCAAACTTAGTAGTTTTGAGGCATTTTAAAGTTCTTTTTTAAGGATTTCTATCGGTTTGGAAGTTCTTTTAAACATCAAATTTTTAAGTTTTTTCACTTTCTTTCTTAGCTTAGTTCTTATTAACTCGATAGTATATTGGTATGTACATAGGCACTAAAATTGTGCTTTTCACCGAGAGACTCCTTATCTCGCTCAAGTAGCTCGGTAACAATTTTCAAAAATATTTTGGTTATTATTTCGGTCCAAGTCACCACCTTTTCCACTAATTGCATACGTGTCACCGAGATACATAATTAGTTCGGTTCTTATTTCGGTAGTACTCATATAAGATATTATATGGGTTTCCTAGGTGAATTTTCAATACAAAACTCTCCCTGTTTTAAGATTGGAAACCAAGATAACGAGACCAAGATAATATTATTTCGGCACTTAGGATTAGTTTGGTTTATTTATGTTTTTGTAAGACAAAACCCTGCCCAATTCAAGACTTGAAACCAACTAACCCATTTGTTACGATAACCAATATAACATATCACTGATCACCGAGATAACCAACTTTGAACAACCAAGATAAGTTTACCGAGACATTGTATCCTATTACAAACAAGATAGTAAAACAATCATTCACTGAGATAACTTTCAAGACAATACCAAGATAACTCAAATTCACACTCTCTAACCTTGATACTAAAGATCCACAATCAAGTTTCATTCACACATTCATGATGACTACATCAAAAGACATTGCTTCAACAGGTTCTCCGATGCTTTATCAAGGTGGTTACATTCAATGGGCACAACGTGTAATAAAATTCATTGATAAAAAACCCAACGAAGAGTTACTTCTTAACTCAATTTTAAAAGGCCCCTATAAGTTAGTAGACGGCACAACTGATCCACATACACATTCTAGCACTAGGTTTGAGACTCTAGCTAATTTGACTAAGGAAGAAAAGGAGCAAGTTCAGACAGACAAACAAGTAATCAATATCATCTTTCTAGGAGTAGATAATGATGTCTTCTCAACAATTGAGAGCTGTGAGAGTGCACATGAGATGTGGTTGGCTATTGAATGACAGGTACATATATGGGACTAAGGTAGGAGTGGAGGAGGAGACAACTATTTAGTGGGAGTGAGAAATTTACATCCGTTGACGGAGAAACCATTAAATCATACTACTACTCAAGGTTTTCAAAAATCATAAACGAGTTGAATAGGATCAGGTAGAAAAAAAAAGGAGGATTGATGAGAACATCAAGTTTTTGCTTAACCTCAAGCCTGAATGGAAGAAATATGCGACTACTAGACAACTATTTTGTGGGAGTATGAGAAATTTACATCCGTTGACGGAGAAACCATTAAATCATACTACTTAAGGTTTTCAAAGATCATAACCGAGTTGAATAGGACCAGGTTGAAAAAAAGGAGGATTGATGAGAACATCAAGTTTTTGCTTAAGCTTCACCCTCAATGGAAGAGGTTGCGTATGATTAAGTGCAATGCGTAGAGGTCGAAAACTTCCTCATCAATTTTTATGTTGGAAACATTATATCATTTTATAGCGATAGATAGTTTTAGTGAAAAAAAAGTTTATGGGTTATAAACGAAAAATAATAAAAGTTTGATGATTTGGGGATTAAAAACATAATGTTTTGAAACCTGGTTCGGCCCAGGTGATTAGAGACCCGGTGTTTGCAGCCGTGTACTTTCCTAGTTTTCAGAAATAGCTTTGGCATATGACTTCCTACATGTGTGTTGAATCACATTTCACTTTCATTTCAACTTCCAAAAATAATTTCAGCATTTCACTTTCAAGAATTGATGTTTTTCTATTATATATATTAAAAATAGTATTGCAACATAAAATATCTTAAATATGAGAAAGGTTAGTGGTATACCATATCCCTACACATACCGTATTTGAATCCACTGAGATGTGTATAGTTAAAGCCCAAAAACTTTCTTTAGCAACAAATAAGAAAACTCAAGAATAAACAATTATGTCTTCAAACACTTCACAGGCTTGAGGCTTCACCTAACAACCTACTTCACCAAGCGCACCATATGACAACCATCCTGATCCCTTGATGTCACTAAAAACATCGTTTCGTTATTTTCACTCGGTGCTCGTGGAAAAAGTATGTGGTCTAAGGAAAAACTTGTTGTACTTTTGTCAAAAGTGATAAATTAGTGTATTTTGTTTTTTTTTTTTTTTTAACTGTAATGTTTGTTTTCTACAGTAGATTTAATAAAGCGTACTCAATACTCTTTTTTTATCGTACTTTTGTTGCATATGTGCTCTAGTAATTCGATTCACATACTTTGTTGTTAGTAGATTTCATCCGTTTACCTGTTGACACAAATTTATTAAGAAATGCATTTGAGTCATGCTTATTTTTTGAGTTCTAGAATGAAAAATTGAGAATAAAAGTTGTTTGTTTTAGTTATTTTGGTGATTGTTTTTGGCGTATTGGAATGAATCCGTAACAAACACAAACCACAAAATCCGAAACCACAATGGCTGACTCTTTATTTAACTCATAAACTCTACACCCCAAAACCTAACCGATATAGTAAATTAAATAGCTAATGTATATGTTATGGTTGAGTATGTTCTGGTAGGAATGAGATCACCTCATGTTCATTTTTCTCAAGTTCTCTCATGTTAACATGTTGTGAGAGGGAGGAAATTAATTGTTTTTATATTTTATTTGAAAGTGTCCCCACTATTATGTTTATTTTTATTCTATTGGTTCAACATTACCAAATTTGAGAGACAAACATTAAAGGATCTTTATCCGTTCTGGTATCATGGAATAAAAGGTCATACATGATTGGTCAGTCAACTAACTTTCACGTTGAAAGTCAAAACAGAAAATTGAAAGTCACATGCAAACAAAGATTAAGTTTTTGTTTGTTGGTTTTGTTGAAACAAATTGCTCTTTAAATGGTATGTTAGTGATTGTAAGAAAACCAAATAACCCTTGATTAACAAACGTGGCCAAATTGGATAAACTCTAGTTTTTATTTATTATGACATAGTATAGCTCATGGACTGGAATTTTTTAGTGATAAAATGATTCCCAGTTACATGATAAACTTGATTTTAAATAATTATAGTGTTAAAGATCAATTGGGTTGAATTGGAGGTGTTTTAAATTGATATAACATAAAGAGAGAGTGCAGCCCATAGGTTTTACGGAGCCGTTTTAACTCAATTTGTATAAAAATCATATAAAAACACCCGTAAATTGGATTAAGTTGTGTGATACGTAGTGGGGTTTTTCACGTTATATCCGTGTGTCATCTTTTATAGCATTTCATATTTTAGTTGTGGTTTTGCTTCAGTCCGGTGTCTCTTTTCTCAACAAGTACATGGTCTTAACTTTACTTATATCTTTACCACAATGGCGCTTTATGGTAATGGAATTCATGTGAAAGTGTATAGGAAGCAAGTAGGTTAGCTAGCTTGGATCCAATGTTAGAATTAGCTTAGTTAGTCATTTAACTAGCTATCGTATGTTATAGGTCCCAACTTAAGGTGTGTCAATGTGATGTTTATAGCGCTTTATATTCAAAATGTTACATTACTTGGTTTTTTTTGGGTAAAAAGGACTCAACCCCGGTAAATTAAAAAAGAAAGGCCACATATAATTAATTATAAGTTATGGATAGTGTATGATTTAGTGATCCAATCATGTAATCTGATTCGAGTTAATCTGATTCGCAGATGCATCACTATTGAGTTAATCTGATTCGCGAGCTCCGCAAGATTGTTTACCGACTCGAGTTAATCTGATTCGCAGAGGCATCACTATTGAGTCGTCTCTTTGTCCGGTTTGTTCAGTCTGCGAGGAAGATGTTTGCCACATCTTCTTCCGTTGTGATTTGGCTCAACTTGTTCTTCGTCGCATATGCAGATGGTGGGGCTTAGATCCTCATGACTGGTCATCGTTCCAAGAGTGGCAGTCTTGGATTCTTTCGATTCAGTTCTCTTCTAAGGTCAAAGCTATGTTGGAGGGAGTGTTCTTCGTATCTTGGTGGTTTATCTGGAACTTTAGGAATCGGATCATTTTTGAAGAATCTCCTCCAAGACGTTCGGAAATTTTTGATGCTATAGTTTTTTGTGCTTTCAATTGGTGTAAAAGTCGTTGTCATACGACGTTTTCTTGGGACGATTGGTTAAAAAATCCCCAATTTATTTCCTTGTAATTGTTTTCTAGCTCCTTGCTAGTTTAATAAATTTTTGCCGTTCAAAAAAAAAAAAGTGATCCAATCATGTAATGATAGGAATGTTAATACCAATCACTCACAAAGATTTATGCCTATATGTTAGATGTTCTACTTTTTATAGCATCATGTGCTCAAGAAAGGATAATATCTAGGGACCTATGGAATGAAAGATAATGGTAGATATAGTCGTCTTGGCCTCTAGTCGACGAGTAGCTCTTCGGACCGGTGTTTGAAAGCAGGTTAAACTCTTATATTTTATTAAGTGATGGTTATCTTGTATAACTCAAATGTTTTTCATGTCTTTTAAGTTTTGATCAAGTGTAAACGATATTTTCATGAAACGGGTCATATAAAGAACCCGTTGTAACGTTTTGTAGTTTGAACAAGGTGTGCTTGTGTAAAAACCCGAACTTTATGAATTATGGCTTCCGCGTTTTGTAAATAATGTATGTTTGGTCATGTATAGACATTTGGAATGATTTATAAATCTTATACTTGTGTTTTGAAATTCGAAGTTTTATTAGTCAACTACTACATATTTTCCCGAAATGGATTGAAATGGGTCAAAATGTATTACATGTCAAATTCTTGATGGCTCCTGTACAGTAGATTTGCCTCTATAAACACCAAAGTTTTCAAGACTCTCAAAACCCAGAATTTTGCACCGAAAGTGCGTAACTTTGGACGACTTCTAAATAGAAATGTTTTGTATTACTAATAAAAAGACAAATCATTGGGGTGTTCGATAAACCCTAAAACCACGGTTCTAAAAGGCACGATATGACGCTGCTAAGGTCTCGCAAAGGTGCGAGGCGTGACCTCCACGCTACGTGATAGACAAATGCGTAGGCTTAAGGCGTGACGTGAGATGAGAAGTGGAAAAACGTGATAAGGTGTGATGCGTGGAGGTTTTTTTAAATTCAATTTCGATAAAAAAAATCGTTGTTTTTATTGAAATGAAAAAGATTACATGCAAATATAGTTTTTTGATTTTATTCCTTATTTATGACAATTTTTGTAAACTCAATATATTCGAAACATGAAATAAATATAAAACTTTATAAATATTTTAAATTTTGTGCCGCTTTATGTCACGTTTTAAAAAACGCCATAACTCGCCATGACTCCTAAAATGTGAGGCTTGGCCATGCCGCCACACTACACCTCACACTATTTATAACATTGCCTAAAACACATAAATCCTAGCTATATAATACACACAAAATATATATTAAGTAGCAATCAGTCAACTATATTTTTCTTTTTATCAAAACTTTGTTGTTTGTTCTCTATCAGAGATCACTTTCGTCGACGACAAAAGTTGAGCACAAAATTGCAGCTCCTTCTCTAAGGCAAATTAAATCACGCAATGGCATAAAAAAATTCACAGTAAAAGGAGGAAACCATCGACTAGCATACAACTGTATCCCCGAATATAACACTATTTTCGTGCAAACAAATAAAAAAAGAACATAGATAAGAAGAAGAAAAAAAAAAGAAAGAAAGAAGGAGATGCCTTCAACATGCAAAGAAAACGATTATTCGAGCTTTTAACGTTGATTACAGTTTATTCGATCAGACAACTCCTGTTCAAACCACAAAGGGGATGATTAGGTTAGTACCTTGACCGATACTCAATTGTGGGCTTAAGTCTATTACATTTATAATTATAATTATGTAGAAACTATGTGTCTAATTAATGGACATGATCTTACTTGTTTAGTTGACCATAAAACAGATTCAGTAATACTTTTTAACTATTTTACACTTTTTTGACGATCGATTTGCTTTGAATGTTTTCCATAATTATACACGAATTTAATATCCAACATAACACAATGATACGATCATAAGAAAGATTAAAGATGAGATGTTGAACGAAACTATGAGCTGATGTGTAACCATACTTCAATTTACGATAAAGCTGCCAAATTACCAAGTGCGTCAACAACTCCTCCAACAGCACCAGAACGAGATGTTTTTTTATCCGCGTTGTTCATACCATCAAGAATCGCAATTAGCGCCGCCACAAATGCATAATCCACATTAGGATTAACTCTTACCATGTATTTTCCTTTGGTAAGTTTGGCATTCTTTAATCGTTGAAATTTATGCATCTACATATAAGAATCAGCCATATAAATTATATGAAGTAAGCAAATATATCAGCTTTTAAATAACTCAAAATAACGTAACATACTTGGGCTATTGGAGATGAAGATTCATGAGTATGAATGGTACAATTTCTCTCCTTTGTAAAACATCCCTTAATGTTAAAATCACAATTATCCTCGCTGCTGCTATTATTTGCCAAGAATACATTTATATGCATCTTATGCCACCCAGTTATGTGTTTTGACTTTGAGGTAAATATCAGATCCGAATCCACGTTGCTTTCACCCCTAAATACATTCCATCGTTGATGTGCACTCATGTTCTGGAAGTAACACATAGTCAGCTTCGAATCAAGTAACAGACTTCCTATACTACGCAAACAAAAAACAGCTTAATAAATCAAGAAGATTCATATCACCTTCTCTTGAAGTAGTAAAAGGGGTCTATCATCAGGGTCTAGTAACAACCGTTTGCGATGGAAGGTTGTGTCGGCTGGTTTTACTCTGAACAAAATCTTGTGATCAATATCAGCGATC
>BQNB010143363.1:0-17000 GCA_026074375.1 Tanacetum coccineum | reverse complement strand
AATTATTTCAAAATTCAAAATCTGGTTCTTTTCCTCAAAAAACATATTACACTTTTACCAGACAAGTTTGTCACCACAAAAAGACAAAAACAGGAGCGTATGTCGGGGCAACCCTCTTAAATACGGCGGTCCCTTCGGCGCCCCCCCCAATATATCTGGGACCGTCGTCTCCCGCCAGACTATTTTTCAGCTCCTATAAATAGTGGGTCACCTCTAACTATTTTCATAACCCTTTTGAACGATTTTCTTTCAGTTCGTTCTCTCTCTAAATCTCACTAAATCTCTCTAAATATTTGATCATTCAACTTGGTTAATCTTGTTTAAATGTGATCAAATCTTCTATCATTTCCTCCTTTCCTCAAGTGCAAGAATTGAGCACCACTAGTGATAGTCTCATATTCATTCTCTAATTTGATTAAATGCCTCTTCCTAAATATGCCTAATGATAGTCTACATCGATAGACTTTGTATTTCATTAGGAGTGCACACTAAGCAAGTAGAAATTAGGTTTCTCCTTAGTCAATCTAGACTACTTGCATTTCACATATGTGCTTTGAAGGTTCAAGATGATAACGTGCTCCCACGTAATGCAATTATATGCTTTCATGTTTATCTTAATGCTCAATGTTTATTTGCTTAGCTATTGAATGCATGTTTGTTGTAAAAGCGTTTGCCTTTTTCTAGCAATTTAGATAAAATATCTCTTAGTTTATCTAAATAACACATGATCCTAAATGCTAAATGCTAACATGTTTTACATGATGATTACATTTAAATTTATCATGTTTTGTTTGTGTCATCTTACATAACTTATATGTTAATTGTGCACCTACACTATGTTAGGTTAATGTATGATAAATAAGGTTTAGATGTCATACAGTCTTACACATTAAACTTGTTGATTATTGTGTTGATGCATGCTTAGATAAACTTGCATGCTTATATCTATATGTCTTATACATCTATGTATATATTTTCTCACACTAGAATATCTTTCTTCGCGTCCGGGTCACTAATCTAAATTTTCAAAAGAGTCATAAAATGATCTTAAATCTTCTAGAGTCTTCCTTCACACATTTCTTTAATCACCATCTCCCCTTCTTCCAAATAATCCACTCTTTGTCACGAAAAAGTTAGATTAAAATCTAATACCCTTCCAAGTAGGTTTGACAACTTAAATATTTCATCTGAGATATTCAAGTATCTTTAACTTGCAATCGCAAACGTTAAAGGTCATATCCGAAAATCCCTATTCAAGCCTTTTAACAACATTAGTTAAAACGCTCTCCTTTTCTTTTCGACGACAACTCCTCTTCTCTTCGACGAAAACATCTTTCTCTTCGACGAACACATTCTTTCTCTTCAACGAAAACATTCTATCCCTTCGACGAAACATTCTTTCTCTTTGACGAAAACACTCTTTATCTTTCGATCACACCTCTTCCTTCTCACTCAACCACGCCTCTACAACCATAGAGATGGCTAATCTCTTTCCTCTACTATTTCCGCTATCACCTTTAAGATAACCTTATACCTCGTCATAAGATTGTTTTATGAACATTCACAATACTCGAGAAGACCACCATCCGTCTTGATATTGTCAAGCTCGTCGCCTTCATCTTCGTTTGTTTTCTTCTTTATTATTGTTATTATTATTATTATTATTATTTTCGCGTATGAAACACACCAAAGATACGTCACCATTTCCTTCGGGACAATGTTCAAATGGAAACATCTCCATTCGAATAGGTTGCGTCTGAAGATAACATCGTCGACATTCTTTCTTTACCCCTCAACCGCGAATCGTTAAATTGTCTTTGTCTAGGTCTAGGAATGATGGAACACATTCTGTAAATCTTTCTCTTCTTTTCTACTAGTCTCGATTCTAGTCTATTCTCTATTCCATGCGTCGTGGCAACTTAACTACTTCATCCGAAGTACTTTAAGTATTTTTAATTAGCGAAATGCAAATTAAAATGTCACTCTTTTCGAGAAATTTGTCAATTTCTCTAAACATCCTCCTGTTGGCAGTTCGGCGGCCCCCAGATATATTTGGGACCGCCGGCAGCAGCTTGTAATACAATTTTTTTTCCCATAACCTAACACTTCCTCTCTTCTGCTATGAGTTGACGTCTACTCCACACCCAAACCTATACCCAATATCTCTCTATAGATCAATGGGTCATCCTCATATCCCAACGCTCATAAGCATCATTGCTTATGTTTTTAAGAGTCAAGTGAATTTCATAATGAAATGCGTCTATCAAACACATTCCTTACAATCTATCACTTCACAATAAATCCCCTTACATACAAACATTGGTTCTCACATCTCGCATACGTCTTGTCTCAAATTCATAGATGATTCTACTCACTCCTAAACGTTTCTTCTTTCTTCTAGTAGTCGTTTCACTTCTGATAGTCTTTCTACTTCTAAAAGTTTCTTCTCACTTCTAAACGTTCCTTTTTTACTTCTAATAAGTCTCCTCATCTCTAACGTTTCTTCTCACTTCTATACGTTTCTTATCTCTTCTAATAGTCTTGTTACTATTAGAATTATATCCCTTGACAACTTAATTATTTCATCCGAAATAAATGTCACTCCTTCGCAAAACTTTCCACTTTCTAGAAAGTGAAGAACATAAAGAAGATATTAAATCTTCAAGTGTTATTCAGTCACCACATTGCTGAGTCTCTCATTATTATTCCACCATGAAAGAACTACCACCTCATTTCACATCCCACTTTGTTCCTCAACATTGTCAACCAACAAAACACCAAACAAACCTTTAAATTCCCAATCATCCACCTTTGTCTCGATAGGATCATATGCACATCAATTGTTAGTGCAAATGATATATCAATCTTTTCTATCAACCTCGCGTCAACATGTTCCTTCTTTAGTATCGCTCATCCTTTCCCACTTTTTGGCTCTATGGAATCATTTTCATTCACATCCAAGAGCACATCGTCTCCATCCTCGTCTTATTTTTCTTTTTATTCTTTTAAAGTATATATATATATATATATATATATATATATATATATATATATATATATATATATATATATATATATCGACATATTTTGCCATGATATTAAGTGTTATTCGTCTACTTTTAAAAGGTCATTCTCATAATATTTTTATGTCAATCAATAAACGAATCCCATTCTTGTTTATTAAAAGTCGGTCTAATCTTTCTCCGTAAACATACGTCTCGATTCTTTTTATTTCATCATTTAGGTTGTTTTTAAAATAATGATTACTTGTGTTTAGTTTCTACTTCTCTTTCAAGGTGTCATACTTTAGAATAATAAAACCTAGAAGTGCATGTCTAGTTCCCCGCTAATGTTTTGCTATATGTATATGTGCACTTGTCTACTAACTTTGTTTTGTAGCACAACAATATCTTGATTCCTTGGTTCCCCAAACAAGGGGAGCATACACCAAGGGGGAGCACTTGCAAGCGCTCTACTCATTTAAATTGCATCGAACTTCTTGAGCATCGATGGTAATTTATTTGATCCAAGGATCCGTTAGAGTCAATATAAAGGAATGATATTATCATGGAGACGCAATGAGCAAGGGGAGCTAAGAGATATGTGGTTAAATAGCATGGATTTGGTTTAACCGTGATGATAGAAGACTTCACTAAGATGATGCAAGCTCGCCTTTATAGAAAGATAGAATCGGTGTTTGTCAAATACAATGAAGGGCTCATTCTTACTCTAAATACTTCATCTTTTCCACTTTAAAATCACCCTCAACCTTAAGGTCCTCTTCTCATACCTTCAACTTATATACTTGAAGTAACTACCTTCTTTTCAAGCCTTCTTCTCATTTCTCATAACCTCGTCTAAACTATCCAAGGAACACACAATCACCTTCACCTTTATTTCTCACATCTTCTCCTCATACCTCAAACCTATATACTCGGAGCACCTATCCTCTTCTCATTCCTCCAACATATATACCCGGAGCACGTACCCTCTTCTCATGTCTTCTTCTCAAACCTCCAACCTATATGCTCCAACCATAATCCACACAATACCTTTTTGCTTCGAAAAAATAGGGAGAAGGGAGTGTAAACGAGTAACCTTTAACTTTACAAAAAAAAAGGGGTTTTGTTATAGTTTATATATTTGTCATCAACAAAAAGGAGAATTGTTAGTGCAAATATACGATATTTAATCTATACGATCACTTTATGTTTTGGTGATGACAAACATGTAACTTGTAATACATAACGTAAAGTACGCAAGTTACTCGTAATCACAATTCATCAATGCATACATGCATCAACAAACTTGATGTCTCAAGTATGCATCAACACCGACATTTGTTTGCACCCGACGTAAATCACATAAGGTATGTACAAACAAATTAAACTTTTAGGATGATCAAAGAAAAATATTTTTTTCTTAACCATTACATTTCTACAAAAGTATTTTTCACAAAAATAAATAAACACAAAATACTTTTTGATAAAAGAAATGTTTTATTTAAATATAAAATTTGAAATCTGGTTTTCCCCCCAAAATAGAAGCTTCTATACCAGATACAACCTTCCCTACAAAAAGACAAAAAATAGAGCGTAGTCTAGTGGCGGCCCCCTAATATATCTGGGGCCGCCGGGACCGCCGTTTCCAGACTGTCAACTTTCAGCTCCTATAAATAGTCGGTCATCTCTAACTGATTTCAGAACTCTTTTGCATGATTTTCTTTCAGTTCTTTCTCTCTTTAGATCTCACTAAATCTCTCTAAATCTTTGATCATTCAACTTGGTTAATCTTGTTTAAATGTGATCAAATCTTCTATCATTTCCTCCTTTTCTCAAGTGCAAGAGAAGAACTCCGGTCATCTTCAAGATCTGAAGTTATGTAGTCTAGTTAGTCCATTTGTAACATTTGTTACATATAGATCGAGTCCATGTCTTCCAATCTTTAGTAGTGTGTAGATCCAAATGATGTATATATTTGGATGGGTTTATTGTGGGTTGGTTAGTATTTTAGGCCTTAAAATACATTTGTGAGTGGTAGGATTGGTTCTATCTAGATAAGACTTGACATCTAGCATAGTGTTAAAATAATGTAAGCAATGAGGTAGAATGTATTTAGGCCATAAAAACACAAGGTTTGTAGTTGGCCATAAAACATAACGGGTTTGGTTGTACCCGAAGAAGGACTCGACATCTAGCTTAGTGTCAGAAAATAATGTAAGCATTGGTATAAGGTTTTCTCCGTCGAAAGGGAGCTTGTTGATTAGTGAAGTAACTCTCGAGTTGGATACTCGAGGAGTGTAGTAGGGCAAAGAGGAGCTTCGTGACCGAACCACTATAAATCATCGTGTCGGTTTGCATTTTCTTTTACCTTTATCATTACTTATGTCTTTACATTTATCGCTTTACTTTTACACTTGGATTATGCTTATGATTTTGTGAATTGTTATGTATGTTGTGTTAGTCATGGTTGTGTAGCTCTTTGTAGTAAACATTGTGAGTGTGGATATATTGGTTGAATATGCGCTAGTAATTGTAAATCCATTATCGACACTTCTCATATTGCGTCAAACTTGATTAGTGATTTGATACAACTGATCTAGTCCGAAAACCTCTTCTGGAGGCGGTCCCTTTAAATAGGGCGGCCCTCTGATGTACTAGGCGGCCCCCATATATTTATGGGACCGCCGGCAGAGAGTGATATAATCTTTGATCTTAAATTTTTTTAAAGGAAACGTATTCACGCTCCCCTTTATGGTTTCCACAAAACACAAGCTTGGTCTTGTAACCTTGTATAAGGATAGGCGAGCTTTCAAACAGCCACAATGACAAATAACTATGGCAAAAAAGACATGCAGACGAGGCCTTATTGTAACACCCCCAAAAATATGTCACAGCGGAAATGTGTCCAGGGGTGTTACTTCATAATACACAGCGCTAGATACAAGAGAACGACCTCTAAATGTGTCGTTTAAAAAGTAATCTCATTGATTTCCTTGAAATTGATATAACATTTTTCCCATAATTGCATCACAATGAAAAGCTTAAAAGCGATACAACGAGATTTGATCATTTGTATATAAGTAGAAATCCATGAATGAAATCTTGTCATTTTAGACTCCAATGCACATCAGATAATCCAAGCATCCAATTCACCTGAGAAAAACATGCTTAAAAACGTCAACATAAAGTTGGTGAATTCATAGGTTTGATAAATCGTATAATGTAGGACCACAAGATCTCCAATTTGTATGATAATGCAATAGATTGCAAACATCACATAAATGTAATTATGTTGCCCTAAGCTCATGACACTGAAGCTCGACATAAATATATTGAAATATAAAATTGCCAGCATTGCCCGTATTGATGTTCTAACCCGTTGTTCGGTCAAACCGCACAGTGATCATGACTCAACCCGCACGGGGATGTCAATCCAATAGACTATTTAATAACCATTTTCGCGCTTCACTCCAGTAATTAAATTAACCAGTTCATGATAATGGGCTTCTTTGGGTTATCGTAACTTAGGCAACACGTAATCATAATATAAAATTTCCCACTTGTGTCCAATTGTAAAAACCCATGCATATGTTTCTCACCCCAAAACGCAACCATAAGTTAACCAAGTATTTGTATCTACCAGCGCGATATATATAATAAGTATGTAAACCAATTTTGTAATAACCATGTAAATGCATATTTAAACAAGCATGTTCTCACCCCAAAAATATATGTAAAACCAGTCAAACATGGGGCTATAAACTCACATTGATGATGAAGAACGATTGGCGGGAATGTACACATTGAGTACAAGACAAAACGGAAACTGAAACGGCTCGACCAAGGAGTTGCAGCTTAACTTAACTGCTAAGTCCCACTAGCCTAGGATAATGAATTTAGGTTTCCCGATGGATAGTCACCTCAACGCACATATGACGTTGATAAAAAGATTTAGATCTCAAGTTTAATAGTTTGGTGGTGGTTAAATAAAATAAATTGAGAAGTAAAACCAAAGTGTGTAATATATGCCGTATATTATTACATATGAAAATTGATACAAGTATAAATTAGTACCGTGAATTATATAATGAAGATAGACAATCCAAAGATTTATGTGAAGTATATAATACTTTACAGGTATTATATAAGGAACGTGAGAAAATAATTGAAATAAAATATTTCGACACCAATTTAATTAATAAAAAGTCCTTGCATAAAAGTAGACACACGTCTTAAAGTTATGAATTAAACAGTCTATGTTTGTAAGCTTTTACCAAAAATAAGATTTTACTTCTCGTCAGAATTTATAAAATAATATTTTATAAATTAATCTTTCGTCATATTGACGGATCGTAGCTAAAATTGTTGTCTCATTTGTAAAAGTATAATTCTTATTCGTTGTCGAGTTATTGTACAGTTATAATTTAATATATCTTTAAAATATAACGTAATCCCTTTTACCGGGTTTCTAAAATAATAGAGGTTTAGTAAAACATTACTAAATATAGAAATCTATATAAAATTATCGTCGATCATTTCGGTATATAAAAACGTTTCCTATATTTATGAAATCTAATGTTTTTCCACTTTCCAAACAACCCGCGTGTTTTAAATATCTATATATATATATATATTTATATATATAAATTAAAACAAAGTAATGAATATCACATTTATTTAACCATTAACCACCATTTAGTTCCAATTTATATTTTGTAAATCTCGTGTTATATTTATTGGTCAAGTGTATAAACGAAACGAACCCTTGTTGGTCTTTATGCTAAACCAAACGCGCCCTTTCGGTGTTTCCGCCGAACCAAACACACCCTTGTGTATTTCTGCTAAACCAACCAAACGGACCCCTTTGTTGTCTTCTATAAACCCAAACGCACCCCTTGGTGTTTTATCAACACCAAACGCAAACTTAATCTGTTAATGTCAAACCAAACGGCCCTTTGTTGGTGTTCTAACACAACAAAACGCACCCTAAACTGGTAAACAATCCCAGAATTCCAAACGCACCCTTTGTGCATTAAAGACCAAACGCAAAGATACCCATATGGTTTGTTTTAAAATAGCAAAAACAAACACCCTTATCGGCTTATAAAACGCAGCAGCCAAACGCCCTTTTTTGGCCGATTATATGCAGAAACAAACACCCTTTCGGGCTGTTTATTCGCAGAACTAAACGCACCCTACTCGTTTTAGACTAAACTAAATGCACCCTTTTTGTTGTTTTGCAAAACCAAACGCACCCCTTGTGCTCGTCTTTAATAACCAACGCACCCTAACTGGCCATTAACCAAACCAAATGCTCCGCTTAATGTTTTTACAAACCACCGAATCACTCCTAATGCTAACTGCTGAAACCAAACTCGGCACCGGGTCGGTTCTAACAAACCAAACGCACAGCCTACACCTGTTATAACAACCCAAACGCACCCCTTGGTGGTGGTGACTGCCAAACGCACCCTTGTGGTGGTGGTAGTCAACCAAACGCACCCGTGGTGCGGTTATAAAAACCAAACGCAGCCTAGCTGCTGAACCACCGAAACAAACACCCTTTTGTGGTGTTTTCTATTAAAACCAAACCCACCCTTAGTGGTGGCTGCCCCACCAAACGCACCCTATTTGGCTGCAAAACCAGTCAAACACACCCTATGGTGCTAATCACAAACACCGACGCACCTTTGTGCTCGTGAAACCCAAACCAAACGCACCCCTGGTGCGAAAAATCAAACCAAAACGCACCCTCGTGGGTGTTAAGAAAACCGAACGCACCCTTTTAGGGTGACTGCCACCCAAACGCACCTCTAGGGGGGGGCGGTACCATGAACCGACGACCCCATGTGTGTGTGGTGGGTGGCGAAGCGGAGGATAGTGAGATGAAGGTCCGCTGTTAATGATGGTGGAAGGGCGTGTATGCGACGGCGACGGCAAGAGTGGTGGTGATGTGGGTGGAGGGCGCGTGGTAATAGTGGATCGAATAGAATCGGAAGGTGGTGGAGGAACATAATTGGACTTGGCCGTAAAACCCTCGCGAAAAAGTTTCCGACGGTAATATAAAACACAAACACGTGGCCGAAATCCAGCGGCTGGCCGGAAATGAGGGAGAGAGATGGAGGTGTGTGTATTTCTTTTATAAAATTAATTATGTATAAAAACTTTTATATATATATATATATTAAAGTTATAAAGTAAAGTGTAACGTCCTATAATAGTCCTATGGGTCAATTGTAAAAAATTTTAATAAATTTGATAAAAAGCGTTCCCGACTCGTTAGACGTTAAGATCGACTTAACGGATGATTCGAGTCATGAAACTTGCGCCATTGTTTTCCAATTCATTTTTCTGATAAAAATGAGTATTCACTCGACTAATTTTCGTAAACGTTTTATAATATTTATTTAAAACGTTTATTTTATTTGATTTAAGGTATATTACGATAAACTTTGTCCGGAAAATAAAAATGAATTTTAACTCGAATATTCGCGTTTTTCAACAAACGCTTTTAATTAAAATGCTAAGTAATTTATTAAATATTTTTATTTAATAAAAGGTGATAATTAAATATAATTTAATTATTTTCAGCGTCGGAACGCGTTGGTTTCATTTCTAAAACTTTGCGAGGCTGTTTTAGCCCTTTTCTGCTCGTTTTCAAGTCCCGGAAATAAAACTGAAAAGTTGTCCGAAATATCGTTTTACATCAAATTGCTTTAGAGTCCGAGTTGTGAAAACGTGATTTAGCTGCTCGTTTTTGATAAAATCAACTTTAGTGAAAACATTTATCCTCCTTTAAAATCATTGTCTCGAAAATTACCGGTTACGCGGTAATCGCTTTTATGTGACAATAAAAGACCAAAAGTCAAAAAGTCAAGTCAGACCCAAAAAGTCCAAGGATAAAGTAGTCATTTAAAATTCTAAAAATTACCGGATGTTACAGTACATACCCCTTAAAGAAATCTCGTCCCGAGATTAAAATTGTGTTAACCGTTGTGTGACCAAGAAAAGATTTAAGTTTTAATAAACCGTTTCTAACAAAACCTAATAACCTATTCACAAATTCGGTGTTTCGACACTTCTCAATGTACCAGAAATTTTGGCTAGGTTTGACCAGGATATCTAATCCGTCAAAATGGGTATCTCCAAAAATCATATGGTCTTATGACCAATGCAGTTATATCTCATCGCCCTGCCTGTGTAGTGATCGCTTGAAATCCCACGTATATTGTATTATTGTGATTTAAATTCAGAATGCCACTCAAGAAAACCGTCGCAACCACCACTCCTATGACCGGTGCTCAGGATAGGTATTACATGAACATATCGCTACAAGTTCCATTATATATAAACAGCTATAAATTTTAAGGGGCAGAGTCTCATTTTCGCTAACTATGGTTTCGATGATTCACAGCAACGTGGCTTATGTATGTAAGTACCCAAACTTACTTCGCAGTACTAAATATGAATCGCGACCTATATCATCTTACTATGCCCGAAGTGAGGATTTTCGACTATCTCCTTCGTCTATAGTTGTTTTATTGATTTAAGGGGGTTGCAATACTATTGGAATCAAAGTTGTACTAGCTGGGTCCGCTCCAGGACCCAACAGCAGCAACCATCACAAAAATAACCCTAACAAATAGTGATGGGGTGCCAAGAATGAGGACATTTCGAGAAACAATATTCCTAGAATAAAGTTTAACAAATAGGAGGAAGCTCGCGAGAAGAGCTTCTCATAGACGCGAATATGGTACTCCCAGTCGTTAGTTTACAAGGATGATATCAACACCATTAGTTCAAATGTGTAAACAATCTGTCAGTTTCCACGAAACCAGTTCGTGATCGCGAGATTAGCAACGGCAAAAGTATAAACTTAATAATGAAGATAATGTGTAAGTTCCAACAGAGGCCATAAGATTTTATGCGGATGACAAACACTATTTGTTCTAGGCCTATTTAATGGATTCCGTTGATTATCAGGTTCGAGTTCATACTCGTCTCATATCGGATAGCATTAAGCCCGCTCATTTATAATTTATTACTTACATAAAGGAGCGTCCTAATTTATGTAAGTAAGAAATTGATAAAGAACTTATGGTTCGGTATTTACATTTCTTATTTAACTGAAGAGGCGATCCATCCCTTTCAAATAAAGAGATATAAATCAACCTACTTAATAATTTCCTGATGCAATACGCGTACGATACATAACCTTCAATCGATGATAACATGACAATGCATGTACTTCTAAGGATATGGGCGAGTGTTTAAAACTCGTCTTCGATAGGCTGAGTAAAACTACCGAAGGAATATCCGACCTAGATGTCAAGATAGTTAATGAGCACTCAGGTAGAGAAACAAGGTAAAGGCTCTATGAACCGAGTCAACATAATCGATTATCATATCATTCCACCTATTACAAGACCCGCCCATACATGTCTTGTAATATACTTAGATTCATATATAATCTATGTAAACATAACTGTGACGGGTTTTTTGGTAGGATCCCTTTAACACATATATACACTTACATCATACACGGATCTAGATCAAGAAAAGAGAAAGAGAGATGATTTCCATTTCTAGAGAGTGAAAACAAGCAGAGAGGTTAAAGAGAAAATAAAAGATATATTAGAAAAGAGGAGAGTTAGATCTTTTTCAAGGGAAAAAAAAAAAAATAGAGATAGATAAAAATATAATATAATATAGTAGTATATATAAATATATAACCATAGACCGGACCGTCAACGTTAAGTAAACGTTGGATATTTTGACAAAGGACTCGGGCTTGGTTTTTGCTTGGATTAAAACCCAAAACATATACAATATTAGATTAACTATCGAGCCCGATTCCCGATACTTTCCTATTACAACGTTGAAACTAATTGATTGACCGAGACTTTAAATACATAATGAACTTACTCCCATGTTCGACTCAATATTTTTAGCTAACAATCTCCCCAAGTAAGTTCATTGATACACTCCTTCATATATATAATGAGATTGCTTTTTGTCGTTAAGCTCATGTGTCTTGGGTCTTCTCTTTTGTTCTTTGTTGTAGGTTGTTCCTTCAGGCTTTGCGATCTTGACTTTGAGCCTTTGAACATGTCTTTAACTCTATGCCATCTTGCGAATCTTGAGTCGTGACCAACATTCCATACTATGCCTCATCTTGCGAAAGCTTCAGATCGAGTTAAGGGAAGTCTTTGTCTTTAAATCTTGAGCTTTCATGAATATGATTGGTCTTTGAGAATGAGCAAGAATATGTGGTAATGAATCGACCTTTGTTTATGAGTTGGGATACCGTCACCATGTTTTAACCAGCAGGATTTACGTTAGTGATAATCCAGAAAATTGATTCGATAATCAATCGACATACACTTGTAAAAGCGTTTCTTTGTAACACGTCGGAGTTTACGCTTTTATCAAATCATCAACCATCCAATTCATGTTACAGGACCAAATCGATATCCAGTTGTTCACAAGATTGATTCATATAGCATCCTCAGCATCACCTAATCGAGAGCTTTTTTGGAGGTTGACTCAAGCAGGATATCCATCTTCATTGTGAATACATATTATCACTCGCATGTTCGATGTTCTGGCAAATATCACAAGGATATTGCGTAGGACTCTTGTTAACAGCTTGTGAACTTGATGATGTTCAACAAGTGTTTGAAATGGAATGTGTCCTAACGAGATTTTTATTGATCTCTTGGCTCTAGACTCGATTAGTGCATTTTGGTTTTAGTACTCGGAGGCTGGAGCATATTGCCACCTATTCAATATCAACAATCTCGGAGTGAGATGTCAATAGATAACGTGTGTATCTCCGTGACAAATGAGACAAGTTTCTGTTGAGAGAAACCCGAATGGCTGGGAAGGGTTGTGCATTGCATCACTGGGTCCATGATGTCATTTTCAATGTCAGCAATCAACATGTGATTCTGACAGCATATGTATTGACCCGGTTTCTACCTTAAGTTGTGTGGAGGGCTTCTTTCTTTAGACCCTTTATCCATACATTTCTTTTTCATTCTTCAACGCCTTCAATGCTTACCAGGACGTCATTACTAACACCTTGTTGTGATTGTTCCAGTGTTAGCTCAATCTTAGTCGGCATTATTCCCATATACATTCATCTCCAATCATACCTAAGGACTGCTATTTCTAACTTTGGATTATCCTTGGGTAGATCCTCCGGTTCTGGTTGGATCATAGGATTGATTCCTAACCTAACCACCTTATGACTTCAGAATCGTCATGAAATTAAGATGTTGTTGGGTATAAGATCGAACCATAAAACCTTTTCTTACTGTTTAGCACATTGAGTCGATTAGATCATATTTTAATTACATTTTCTCCCCTTATTTTAAATAATAAACACTTAGTTTTTAAAATACCTTGTGATTAAAATATGTCTTGAAAATTATGTGGGAGAAAATATTATCAGCATGAATGGTTTGGAACATTTTGATAATGTTTTGAATACATAAGAATTGTCGTTGTTGATGTATCCAAGAACATTAAAACTTTGTTTTTCGAAAAACTCCCCCTCAAAAATAGGAGCAATTGAAAAATTGTTGTCTTTTGAAAACGTTGTGAGGGTTGGAGTGTTGAACACACAATTTTGAAAGATTATGAGTTATCATGGAGAAATTCTTGAAAAATCGTGTTTAACGTTTTGAAAAACCAGATGTTAGAGGACTTCTCTTCTAACGGTAAGGGTAAGCGCACTGATACGTACACTATCCTTTTTCTTGAGCTTAAAACATTAAATGTCTTGTAAGAACAGCTCAAGACCGAGAAACGTTAATTTTCTCGTTGTGAGGATAAGTTATAAACCTTCCTTTATTTGAAGTTCGGGTTCTGTACTGATATTTTCACATTAGTTTTATTAACCGAGTGTTTCGTTTGAAAACTTCTCATTTCAGGAGAAATTGAAAAAGGAGTCGGTTTTCCTAAAACTGATTGTTTTGGAATCCGTTGAGCATTTGGTTGTCTAACAACAGATGGTTTATCAAACTGAGTTTCCACAGACTTTCCTTTGCTTTTCTCAATGAGTTTCTTTAACTCACTTATTGCTATGTTCTTGTCTTGTATTTGAGCTTTCAAATCCTGTATTTCATGATATTGTTCACGTTCTTTTCGAAATACATTTGAAGCATTTTCTTTGCAAACTGGGTTGTTTTTCATCTGTTCTTTACAATGTTTGTGGTCTTGAATTCCGAGTTCTGAACGGTTATGATCAGAAGTCATTTGATGAAGAACGAGGCCTGAACTGATGTGAACAGACATCATCTCCATGAAGACCGAGGCTTGATCTGTTGCGATCAAACATCTTTGAACATTGAGGAACGGGGCCTGAAGCTACATTTTCAACAGACATCTCTTGTCGTTGTGGTGCGAGGTCTGAACTGTTGTGATCAGACATCATTTGAACATTAAGGAACGGGGCCTGAAGTGTTATTTTCAGCAGACACCATTTGACATTGATGACCGAGGCTTGAACTGCTGTGTTCAAACGTCATTTTGTGATCATCAGATCAAAATTCCTTGAAGCCCTGTTTTCTGAGATATCTTTCTTTTTCGCAACCAAACTCTGAGTCCTTCCTCTGTAGGATAAAACGATGTACCTATACTTAAGAGAGTACCTGCACTGACATTAAGAGCTTGTTCGCTTTCACATTGGTTAGGGATATCTGCATTTGAACCATTTGGGGGTTCACTTTCAACCTTTGTTGTGCTAGAGGCGAATGTCTTTCCTGTTGGAACCCATCTAAGACAAACAGTCTTGAGAATTCTACCCGTTGGTTGCCACCTAAGACAAGATCTAGGACTTGTTGTTTTCTCATGCACAGTGGTAGTATTTTTTTTTATTTGAAAACCTATGTCTTTTGGGTTCTGTCTTTTGGTTTCGTTGCAACCCTTATTTGCTCTACGGGTTTGTTTTGTTTGTTGTCTTATTGGATGGAAACCTTAGCTACGCCAACTACTCTTAGATGCAGGCCAATTCCTAGACTTTTGGTTATTGATCCTAGGTTTTGGTTTGCTACCATTTGCTGTGCTTTGTGATCTAGCAGAAGGCATCACACTAGGTTCTGAATTCCTACTGCTTTCTTGTGTCTTTTTCTTAGCTTCCTCTAGGTAGTGATTATGAACCATGTCATTTGAGCTATACCTAGATGAGCCAGGTGCAATCATGTGATGAGGTTTTGCAACAGCAGATTCTCTTTCCTTAGGCAAATAATGTGTAGTGACTGGTTTTGACAAATCGTTATTGACATCAACTTGGGAGGCAAACCGTTGCTTTGAAAGACTAGGTCGTTCAGACTTAAACGCAGTCGGTTGTCTAACAACTGATTGGTTTCTACGTGGTTGTAAAGCCGGTTTCCCTAAGATTGACGATTTTGCAAACTTAGTATTCACACTATTTCCTGTTAATTTCCTTAACTCATTTTTTAATGCTGCAATTGCAAACCCTTTTTCCTGAAGTTGAGCTTTGAATTTATCATTATTTGCAATCAAAGAAGTTGTGTGTTCTATGTTCTTAGCTCTCGTTGTCTTGATAGAATCAAACATTTCTTTGTAATGCCTTTTCAAAGTCTCATTTTCCTCAAGTAACTTAGCCACTTTATGTTCCAATTCGATGTTTATTGTTTCAATTACATCTATGTCATGTTTAACCTTGGCTTCATTACTTGTTACTTTCAAAAATTGACCATGTTGCCCTTCTTTTAAAGCTTGATTTTGATATTTAAGTTCAAGATTAACACAATGTGCTTCCATTCTTAAAAAATCTTTTTGAAATTGGGCAACGGTCTTTTTGAGACGAATATTTTCAGATTCAAGAGATTGATTTGAGAGTTCAGTTGTCTGGTTATCAGTGAATTTAGCAGGCAAAGGACATGTGTCATGACATTGTTCAACATTCTGGTCAACCTTTCCTTCATTATTGAATTCAGGTTGCTCAGTATGCTGTTGTCCAGTAGCAAAGATATTGATTTCAGCAGTTGTTTGTACCTCAACCATTGGCTCTTCATCATATATAGGTCTGATATCTGCATCATCAGCATGTGCATCATTCCCTGATCTGCTGCTTGTATCCTGCTCTTTGGATTCTGTCCCAATGCTTTCTGTGTTAACCAAACTAGCATCCACTGCTTTTCCCGTATCAACCTTATCCTCTGTTGTCTGAATCTGTCTTTCATTCACCCAGCTGTCATACTCTCGTTTATGCTGTGCTCTTTCATCAATCGACTTCTTAACAGATTCCATGTGCTGGATCAGTGTGTCACGGAATTCTGGAATTTCGAGTCGAGTGTATTGTAGGAATTTGTTGCATGTCATGTCAACATATTCATCATCCAAATAAATCCGTGACTTGATGAACATCTGAAACTGTGTCTCGAGTACTTTAAAAGAAGCTGTGGATCCAATCTCTTGAAATTCTTCTTTGTCAAGTTGCTTTTCTAATTGATCCATGTTTAGGAACATTGTGCCTATAAAAGTTTCTTGAGGTGTGAATGAAGTTTTTGAAAAGATACCATGCAACTCTTTTTTGCTTTGTCTTTTGAAATAGCATCCAATGCTTTAACTTCTTGAACTGTGCATTCTTGAATCTGCAACTTTTTGTCATCCAACCTTTTCTGAATCGTTTGTGCATGAATGATTGTTTTGAGCATATAATCTTCAATGAAATCAAAGTTTTTGAGTATTATTTCTTTGAAGAGTTGAGGTTCCATGCTAGTATATGCGCGGAAGTCCTTTCTTGCATACATACCATCTAAACTTGAAGGCTTTATTAGCACGGAGCTGAAAATTTTCTCAAATTGTGTCTTGAGCACTCTAAAGGCATTCTGGCAATTGGACTCAAGAATAGTTTCTTTAGTAAGTTGTTGTTCCAGTGTATCTTTCTTTAGTAAGTTGTTGTTCCAGTGTATCCATGTTCTGAGAGAACGTTCTTGTGAATGTGTCAACATCTTCACCAAAAAT
>BQNB010143361.1:0-17000 GCA_026074375.1 Tanacetum coccineum | reverse complement strand
AACACAAATAAGCTTACACCGATTTCGGACACTAAGCCAAATGTCGAGTTCTAATCCTAGCTAAAACCAATCTATCACAACTAACCACACTACTTCACAACAATTCACAACTTCTCTTCACCACACAACTTCACTTCACTTCACTTCACGACTTCACTTCACAACTTCACTTCACAACTTCTTCACTACGATTCATAACTTCTTCACTACGATTCACAACTTTACTTCACTTAGACACTACGACGATCACACCAATCTAACACTACTTACTAAGATCACCCTGATCTAACTATACTTCTTATGATCACCACGATCTTACAACTATACACACCATGATCACCATGATCTAACTATTACACAAGTTTAGAATACATGGACTCGATATATACATTGTGAATGTAAGACATGTCACGAATGCACTAACTACATAACTTCGTATCTTGATGAAAACGAGAGTTCTTCTCTTGAACTTGGAGGAATAAGCTTGAATCACTTGGAAACAAATGCTTATGATTACATGATCAAAGATTTTTAGAAAATGTGTGAGATGTATAAACCGATTTGGGACAGAAAGAAAAGGTGCAAAAGGTTGGAAAATTAGTGGGGAATAGTCTAGTATTTATAGGCAAACTGGGGGAATCTTTTTGTCTGGGCGGTCCCCTTAATTAGGGTGCCGGTCCCCTTAATAATTAAGGGTGCCGCCTAGGCCAGATGCTCCCTTTTTTGTCTTTTCCAAGGGAGGTATTTTCTGGAACAATTCTAGCTGTTTTTAGGTAGAAAATTTGAATTCAAAATATTTATTTTGAATAAAACATTTCTTTTAAATATAAAAATGTTTTGTATAAGTTATAAAAATGTTTGTGACATTTTTATAAAAAATGTGAGATTGAATAAAAATTCCTTTGATCATAAAATGCACTAGGCATTTATTTATTCATACCTTAAGTGATTTATGTCGGGTGCAAACTTCGTTGAAGCAAACTTGAGACGTCGAGAGATGTTTTCGTATGAATGCATTGATGATTTTTGATCACGAGTAACTTAAGCACTTTACGTTATGTGTTATAAGTTACATGTTTGTCATCACCAAAACATGAAGAAAATGTATAGTTTAAATATCGTAATATTTCTACCAACAGATTGTCATTATCTCCTTCTGATTAGCTGGAGGAGATATACCTCATCATGTCCCCCGAGTCTAGTATGATGTGGTCTTAGCCATGTCATGCTAGACTTAAATGTTTGTTGTAGCGGCATGCTTGATGGATGTGATATTGGTTTCTTCTAAACTTGTCATTAAATCCTCCTGATTGGCTTGAGTAGACTGTTCCTCATCATGCACTTAGCTCCTTTTGATTGGCTGGAGGAGACTATACCTCATCATGTCCCCCAGTCTAGTATTTTCAATTCTTGATTGGGAATGCTATACTTCAATTATGTGTAATTTCTCTTATTTTCGCGCTTTTGGTCCAAGATTCCAGTTGTCCGTCCCATTTTTTGTGGGCGCAAAAAAGAATATCAATTCGGTTGGCAATTCCCCTAGCGTAATTTACTACCTTTCGGTAGTGAATTATACGCCAAGTCTCCATAAGCCTAAGCAAGGCTAGAGCCGATTGAATCTTTTTGAAGTGATGTTTCTTATGTTCTTACATGCTCGTAGTATGTTGACACTACGTCATTCTCTTTCGGAGGTTCTGAGCTAGTTAGATGAGCTTCCTCATCCAACGGTTGTTCGATTTACTTAGAGAGTTTGCCTTACCAAAGGTTGTTCCATCATTCTTTGGTTGATATTGTACCATTAAGCTTTCCCCTTTTCTTATTTGGTAGGAGCTATTTGTATTATTCGGCTTCGCTGCTTCCTTTAGTGCTTAGCTTTGCTGTTTTTGTTCATCCGGGCTAGGTAGTTGTTGCTTCCTCATATTTCTATTATGACAAGAAAAGATATGTATATATATTCGTCTAAATTAAAGCAGGACGAGCTAGAATCCTTTATAATACATCATTCCTTAAGGCTTGTATCCTCGCCTACCTTCTCTTAGTGTTTTTTGATGTGTTAAACTTTATAACACAACATATGTTGTTCTCATTTGTTCTAGTCTTAATGCTAGCTGGTCTAATCTTTTTACTGATCATACCACCATCCTTGCCGCAGAGGATGCTTGTTTACTTGCTCCAACTCCGGAGGACGAAGTCATTTATGGTTGTTTGAAAGGTTATTCCTACGGCAAAGCGAATAGCCTCTTCCAGTCTGAAGGAGCCTTCTAATGCGATTAAGAAAATTGACTCGCAAAGTTTCCAAAGTTGGGTCGAGTGTTCTTTCTGTGAAGCGTACCAATGATGTAAAAGGTTCTGCTGACGATGTTAATGATGTTGGTAACCAAGATGATGCACACTACTGTAGAAACCTGATTGTAGGCTTTATAGATCGTTTTGCCCATCTAGGATATCATAACATTGATCACGCAGCGGAATAACAGCGGAATAAAAATAGAACAACAATGTTATCTTATGTACAAGTTTTATTATTTCTCATAATACTAAGAAACTATAAAACTATTCGATTTAATCAGATCGACTATGATCTATTACATTACTTTATAAGCTAACTATTTAGACTCTCATGGAAGAGATCTAAACTATGATGGTGAAATCAAATACTTTACATACCTTAGACCTCCTTTTATAGTATGAGGAGGTCAAGGATTTATCATGAAAAACTAATAAAGGTATAAATGATAAATTTAAATTATCTTTTGACCAAATCTTGTTCTTCGTTCTTATCTTTCGTTGACCACAATTAATTATCTTTCGACCAAATATCTTGTTCTTGTTCTTATCTTTGACCAAATCTATTATCTTTACTCTCTTTGCAAATATGAGAGATATTCCATTTCTTATCTTTTGAAGACTTCATACAATTATAACGTCCTTTAGTACTTTTGTTACTATCTTGTTTCATTCATTATTTTGGCGTCTATCAACTCAAAATATAATTCCTAACAAATCTCTCCTCCCTAGTTGTGTTGAATGGACAAAACCCAATAACGTTATGAACTTCCCATTGATCAGTTAAATATACGACTGAAATCTTCTTACCCTTTGTTCGTTATTATGTCAATTAGGGGTCTTCTATAGATATGCAACCTCAAGTAGTGCATGTAGATGGTAAATAAACAATAAGCTTCCCCTTAACATGTTTACCATCTCTTGATGCATGGATTAAGGTGACTCCAAGCAGCATATATTATCAATGAATGAAGGAAGGAAGAAAATGTCCTAATAGAATATTGTTGAAGAATGTTGTATTCCCAAAACTTTGAAGTGTATTATTATGTCCTTTTATCCACATGACGTCTGAGTCTTCATACTTGCTATGTATAAGTGACTCCTATGTCCTCTTGGAGCAAAATCCATCATTCCTCTAATTAAATGAGCACTGAGCACAATAAACGTATAACTCCACTTATAGTGTGATAGCAAGATATACGTAGTAAGCATTATAAGGTAGATCGTTATACACCTTTGCTAGATTCTGATGAAGTCTCGTCATAGCTCTACCTTTATAATCAACGAACAATTTTCTTAATGAGGTAATAACAATCTTCAGTGGCCACTCCTTTGAGAAGATTTGATAAGACACAAACCTGGGTGAAAAGTCATACTACAACTTCAAATAAGTTAATAATCAATTGTTCTTCTTCAAATTATTCTAAAAATGGAGCCATAAACATCATCATCATTCGAGATCCAAACGCCGTCGTGTTTAGGTTTCTTCTTCATTCTCTCCGTTCTACTACCATATAATATATTGAAATCCTAGAGCATCAAAGAGACAACCCGACTCTTGATACCAATATCGTACAGAAAACCTGATTAGCAGGCGACTGATAGATCGTTTTGCCCATCTAGGATATCCCTAACGGATCAGAATAGCGGAATAACATAATAAGCAACAAACCATGTTATGAACAAGGTTTTATTCATAAACTAATAAACTATAATATTATTCGACTTTAATTCATGTCGATTATGAATTATTTACATAAACTACATAAAGCTAAATATTAGACTCTCATTGGAGAGATCTAACTATGTGTGGATAAATCAACTACGACAGACCTTAGACTTACTTTTAAAGTATAAGGAGTCAAGGTTTTACATGGAAACTATGAAAGATATAGTGATGATAAAAAGAGATAATTATCTTTGACCAAATTAATTATCTTTGACAAATCTTGTTCTTTGTTCTTTCTATTGAACTATTTATTTTCTTTGACCAAATCTTGTTCTTGTTTTTATCTTTGACCAAATCATTATCTTTATCTTTGACCAAATCTGAGAGAATCTTCCAATTCTTATCTTTTGAAGACTTCTACAATGACGACTTTGGTCCTTCTTGTTTCCATCTTGTTTCATTCATTATTTTGTCTTTATCAACTCAAATATAATTCCTAACAACTACCATTCTTCCCTTACAAAGTATCTTGTTTAGATATTTGGTCTTATTCGGAGCTTTGATCTTGTTCGGAGCTTTGATCTTGTTCTGAGATTTGATCTTGTTCGGAGCTTTGATCTTCCTAGGCATGCTAGTGTTGCTCAGGGTGGCTTTTGCCTCTTCTCTTTGAAATATTTTCCTTTTGTGCTTGTTATCAATTTGCTTTATTTTCCTTTAGATGCTATTAAGGATGCTTTAGCTTAAGGTAATGAAGGATCAGGGTTGAGCAGAAGCTGGAGGAGATGCCTCTGATTGTACTAAAGTTGATGACGATGGTGTTGAATTTTCTCCTGAAGGTGGTGACTATTTTCCCACCATGGGTGATGAGACCAAGAAAGATAAACGCTCTATCTTTCCCCTGCTCCTTATTATATGCCTCGTCCTTATGCTGATGGTTAAAGCATCATACAATTTGTGAAGATGCACTTGATCGCTCCCTTACTTTGGCTGAGCTACTCAAGATAGAGACTATGTCTCCGCTTAAACCCTTTAATCAATGAATTTATTAACTGCTCTTTTGGTTTCTCATGGTTGTGAAATGAATATTCGTTGCTTGAGAGACTTTGTTTAAAGGTTTAGTTCGAGTTTTCTAAACAACCAATTATGCAGGTTGCTGGTCCTACTTCCAAACTAGACACACTGAAGGAGAACTAAATAAATTTTTTATGAGCCCTCTACTCGATCAAATAGTTTAGACGAACTTAAATATGACCCGTCTGTTGAAGAATCTGTGACCCACGAGTGTAAGGATGTGATTTCTGAGAATCAATAGGAGATCGTAAGTCTTTTGGTATTAGGCATTTTTAGCAAGTTTACATCGACCATTTCTTTCGAAAGCTGCTTCAGAAAGTTCTCACTTTGTTCTAGGAGCGAATATTGAGCCAAACAAGGCTAATCTGGAGGAAGTAACTGATCTAGATCCGGACCAACATCCTACTTTAGCTTTTGTAGTTCTTGCGTCTTCCATCGTTCCTATTTCAAGTCTTTCGCCCAAGGCCTTTGCCCATACGTCAGTTCCAAATTTCTTAAAAGTCAATAAAATAACCAAAACTAGCGTTCCTTCGAGAGCTTTATTCGTCCTTCTTTTGTAATAAATAACTTGAACTTTTTCTCTTTCTTCTTATATTTTGCACTCTTTGGGAAAGGGGTATGTGGTGTGCCGGGGATCTTTTGGTTGCTTCGATCTTGTAAATATTAAATCATTGGTTAATATCTTCTCTGGTTGGGTGGTCCCCTTTATGGCCTCATCCTGCTTCATCAGCTCCTTTAATTCCTTTTTTTGTAGGAATGCATTGGTTCGGAGTGATGATGTCTAATCTGGATGTCCTCCTTCGATGGGGCTATTTTCCCATCTTATGAGGAGTTATCTGATTCTGAGACTCTTATCCTCATGTGTGTTATCCTTCCTTCTGAGCTTCTTTAATTATCCTACACTTTCTATAACAATAAATTTTTTGTTTTTTTGTTCTTACTCGTTTGCATGTTTTCACGAGCACTTTTAGCACATGTGTTATACTTTTGGTGCTATCATCTCTATCGACTTAGTTATTTACCAGAGAGTGCTAATTGGTGTTAGGCATAGGTTATCCAGCCAAATGTTGTATCACTAATCTGTATGTTAATTATTTATGTGGACCATCACAAGCGCATTATTCCAAACCAAGGTGTTTCATTCTTATGTTGCCAGGAGGCGTCCCTCTACGGAAGCGTCCTTCCGTACGATACCTCATCATTAGTACACATGTTACATTATTACGAGTGCTTTTTTTGTCTCATACAAGTTTTGTCTATACCGAAGTAGGAATTTTATGTAGAGTTGCCACTGTTATTGTGTTTCTTACTTAATGCCCGACGTAGTATTAGCCAACTCGTGTTCATTAAGTTCACATACATTGGAAATTTGTTTACACTTAATCCCTACCTAGTTACATGTTTTGACAATCACTTGTAGCACCTTTACTGCATGTCTAGTGTTGTCATCTCCATCCGATGTAGCTATTCATCAGAGAGCTTATCAAGAAAATGAGAGGAATCGAGCACCTCCTTTTTACTTTTGCAATGTGGGCATGTTTTCATGATTAGTTGTCCCATTGCCTTCCCACCAAATGTAACCCGATAGGGATAATATTAAGATTTTACCGATTTCATCCGGAGGTAGCGAGCCGTCCGTTGTTACTTGATTATTCTGTGGCAATGAGTCCCAACATATAATTTAAACAAGGGTTGTTCTAGAGGCTTTGCCTTCTCCTATGATTTTGAAAGAAAGGTAACAGTCAAGCCTGCTTATGAGGCTATGGTTGTCTGGTTCAGAGGTTTGCTCCTCTGGAACCGAGGACTGTCTCCTGATACTGCTGCGCTAGGATGGGGCTGATGACTCCGAATCTGTTCTGCCATTCGACATACCAGCTATAACAACCCATAATTTTTATCAATGTAAATATCCATCTATTGAATTAGATGCACTATAATATCCATCTATTAAATTAGATGCACTTTATATACCACCTTTTACACGGAATATTTTTTGCTTTATCTCATAATGCAACGTAACTTGCATCTCTAAAGTAAACGAGCTCACACAACCTCTATCAATGCCATGTATATTTATGTTTATATCATGTAAACATCCTAATATGTCAAGTCTATATTTTAATATCATTTTTACCAAGTACATTATCCATTTAATGTACTTTTCAAAACATTATATCAAAACAAGAATTAAACGTTAACGTTTATATCAAAACCCTAATTATATGTAAAGTATACATATAAAATGAATGTGCAAGCCTTCAAGCATGTGTACAAGTGTACAATGCACCACATTTGAATTATATTTTCCCTCCAAGTCAATGTACAACTCATTTAAGCTCAATGTACAAGTCAATAATGCAAGAAAGTCAAATTAGGTCATTTTACCTCCTAAATCACTTTGGTTTCTTATCACCACTTTAGTACAAGGTACAAGCACTTAATGCATGACTTTTAAACCTTAAACCTAAACCCTAATTCATCCTAAACCCTAATCTAAAACCCTAAACCCTAGAAACAAAACCCTAAACCCTAATTTCACTTTCAACCAAAAACTGAACCCTAAACCTAAAACTAAGCCCTAAACCTTAATCCGAAGCCCTAATCTTAATCCTAACACTAATCCTAAACCTTAATCTACCCTTAATCCTAAACCTAATCCACATTTAAAAACCCTAAACCCTAAACTGAACCCTAAATTAACCCGATACCCATTTTTACTCATTTTTAAACCAAGCACCCATCCAAGCACCTCCATGACCTCACCCTTATGTTACCAAGCAGCTTACAAGCACCTCTACCTCCTCTCTTAGCCACCAAGTTGGCCAAGTCACCTCCTTGTCACCCTTTCTAGCTGTGGCCTTTAAACACCCCTCCAACACCATACACCTTGCAAAGCTACACTCCCTAGCCCTGAATACTCATCTCTAGGCCTCATTAGTCATCACACTACAGTACTTGACCCTTAGATAACAAGAAAACTTAGGCACAAAGGTTTCCAAGCCCTATAAATACACGAACCAAGCAACCCTTTTAAATCATCCCTCAAAACTCATCTCACACACTCAAATGGAGTTCTAACCCTTACCTAGAAGCAACAGAAGATCAAGAGAAGTCCCTAAGCTCAGAATAGAAGCCAAGAAGCAAGAAAAACGAAGTCTTAAAGCCATTCCTAGGCGTACGAGTCATAAAAACCTATTTCGAATCATTTTAGCTCAAGTAAGACTAAGATCTTGTTCCATAAGCTTATATTCTGTATTATAATGTTCATAATACTCTTAAGATCATATATGAACTCTTGTTTGAAGCTTTGAATCCTCAAACCCATGTGTTTTTGATTAAAACCCTAAAAATGACCCGTTTTTATTTTCTAGCTAACAAATCCTTTTTCTAAACTTTTGTTATGTTAGAACATCTTATTTTTTCTTATTCTAATAAGCTATAACCTACAAATATCATTTGGAATCTTAAAATAAGCTTGCATGGCTTTTTGGACTTGTTTTGCAAATATTTCCATGCATAGGGGTATATATCGTAACTTTCTGAAATTTATAACTAAAGGGGCTGAAAATGTCATTATTCTAAAGTTATAACTATAAGGGCTATTCTTGCCAAAATTTAAAGATAAAGGTTTAAATTATATATACTTTATATATAACGGACTAAAGTCATAAAAGTTTATAAACCAAGGGTATATATTGCCAATTTTGAAAACTTAAAAATATAAAATATAATATTTTTATATAAATTATAAAAATATATATTAATATTATAAAACTCGATTTTATTAAAACCCGACACATTTATCGTTATTAATCATAAATCAACGCATTCTTTCGTTATATATTTAACGTAAATTATCATCAACTAACTTTTGAAGAAACTTAAAATCTTATTGTATCACGTTACTAGGGAATTTCATATGAAGGGTTTCATTTAAGTTTTCATTTTGGCGAGTTTGCTGGGTTTACGATTTAAAGTGCCTGGTATGTGTTTAATTACACATACCTTTTACCTTTAAAAGCAAGCTAAAATAACCAAAAACGGACTTAAAATACCAAAAATATGCTTGTTTTGCTAATTGTGTTGTGCAGGAACGGATATCTAAGAAAAAGACGAAAAATGAAGCCAAAACGACGAAACAGAGCACGGAATGGAAAAGCGTGGAAAAGACAAAGTCAAAGTCAAGCTGACATCGAAGAATACTTAATGGGTCAAACCCGCACCCATCTAATGGGCCGGGAAAGCCCATTAGTATATTTGTTGAAGACCAACAAAGCCCAAATGAAAGACAAGGGTTAATTTTGCCATTCCCCTAAAATATAAACCACAAGGGGTGTTCCTGCCAAGGCTTGAAACTCATAACACAAAAGGACCACCCTTGCAATCACATATATAACCCTCAAGGGCTAAAACTGCCATATCCTAAAAGTTTACCACCACAAGGACTAACTATGCAAGAAGCATATAACACTTGAGGGACCATAATTGCCTAACTCCCTAACTTTTACACAATTTAACTTCAAACGTACACTGTATATCTTTTTCAACCCATTCCCGCCAAAAACAAAACCCTCCCTCTGTCACTTTCATTCACCTCGTTTACTGTTCATAATTGTCCAAAATGGTCACCACCACTTACCCCACACCCCACATGACTCCTTGACAAGTTGGCAATCCCCTCAACAACCATTCGCTAAGATTTTAAGGGTTGTGATGAAGCACCTTGGGCTCAAAGGCAAACCAATGACCAATATTGATTGAAGCTTTTCTCCTCACATCACAAACACAACAAAAACAAGAAGCTTGAAGACCTTGACAGATATAAAAGAAGAAGTGAGATGAACAGTAGAAAAGGAGACATGGGAGTAGTTGTAATTCTTAGTTGTAATTTTTACTTTTAAATGTCTTAAATTATGTCTTAAATTCTGTCTTTTAAGCTCTTGTAAAGACAGGAAAGGAGAGAAGTTTTTTTAGCTTTTTAATTGTTAATGTTAAAATTCTTTTCAAGAATTGTAATTTTACTTTAAAAAAAACTATGTAATCATTCTGTTGTTCTGAAATTTAAATGTATATGCTAAAAACTTTGGCCACTGTTCTATTGTTCTTGTGTAATTTGATGTTTAAATCTTGATAAAACTTGTCTTCTTATGTTTAGGAGTTCTTAGCTTAACCTGTTTACACTACTTTAAAGCTTAAATCTTATTTTTATAAGTTAAAAAATGGTTGGAATCTGTCTTAAGGACTGTTTGGGGTAAGCTGAAAATGTCCAAATCGACTTTCGAAATTCATTGGTTCCCTTGGCCATTCTTTTGGCAACATGCTTTCAAGTTATTCTACCTTGTTTTTATAGATTAGGGTCTTAAAACTAGTTTTTGAGTGTTTTTTTACTAGTACTTTGAAAACTGTTGTAAAAAAATAGTTTTATGAGCCCTATTGATTAAGCTGCAAAAACCTATTCAAAGCATTGTTTTTTTGTATTTTGAGTGTCAAAACCAAGTGGTAAAAGTTCCCTTCTGTTAGCTTAGGTTTGACTCAAATCTGTCAAACTATGTCAAGTATTTTCAAGTGCAAAAATCTGCCATTTTTACTTCTATTCAACAGATGGTAAACATAGTTTTTAGTTCCTAATTTTTTGCATACAAGTTCTTTAAGAGCCATTGTCCATCTGTTTTAATTCAATGTTTCATTTTGAGCTTATGCAAGCATATTCTAAGCTCATTTTGTCCCTTTAAACTGTCAAAAAAAACCCTCCCTGTGCAAAATAGTAACCCTTTGTGCCCTTTTTCATTTGCTTATTTGTGATATAGCCCATAAGCTAGGCTACAAGCTTCTATAAGCCTTTAGCCTTAAAGACCCCTTTTTAGTGCTTATTTTTAAGCCCAAAGAGGTGCTTTTGACTAATTGGCCTGCAGGTTTGGACCCATAGCTTATTTAGCATCTTTGGTTTTTCTGTCTGTTCCTAGTGCTTATTTTTTGATTAGGTTAGCTTATTAGGTGTTAGACTTCCTATGCCTTAGCTTATTTTAAGTCTCCCTTAGCTTAAGTGTGCTTAAAATTGCTTATCAGTTAGCCTTTTCCCATTAGGACTTAGGTTTAAAGTAGAATAGCCTGCCCTTGATTTGCTTATCTTTCTTGCTTGTTTGCTTATTCCATTATGCTTAATTCTGTTTGCTTTAGGCTTATTTAGTTTAGATACTAATCTGTTTTGTTTATTACTTTGTTGCTTAAGCTTATCTTGCCCCTTAACAAACCTAGCAGATTCACTCTAGCAGTACTAACTCTTAAGTTAGTACTGCTGAGAGTTTAAGCCAATTTCTGGCTTATTGGGCTTATTCATTTGCTTATTTTTTTTGTTCCTATTAGTTCATTATGATTGTGTATTAAGTTGTGTTTGCCCATTTTCCCACTATCTATGCTTATTTGTTCATAAGAGTTAAAGGAAAAAGCCACTTGTGCCTTAAAGCTCTTTCAAGCTTGCTGTCTGTTTTTAATTAAGCTTTTTCGGCTTATTTTTAGCTTTTCCCAATTAGTTGTAGTTATAGAAAATAATAAGCTCCATGTGGTCTATAAGTTTGTGTAAAAAAAATTTGAATTTAGAAGTTACTGTAGCAATATAAAAAAAAGGGGTGGGAGTGGGACTCGAACCCCTCCCCTCACACTCACAACACAACACACTTACCACTCGGCCCGGCAGGGCTATCCATTCATTGTTTGCAAAGTTTAATATAAGACCCTTTTTAGTCCATTAAGCTATAAGCTCGTTTGAGCTTATTTTTAGCTTATTTATAAGCCGAATTTCGGGCTTCTTATTTTTCTTAGGATAGTTGTAGGATCTAGTATTTTAGGTAATTTTTTCAGAATTTTTAAAAATAGTTTAGTATTTTTTATAATTTAATTTCGTTAAAAGTTTTAAAAATTCATAAAAAATTCAAAAATTATCAAAAAAATATTTTTCTTTTTTAGAAAATTTTATTTAGTCATATTTTACGTAGGAAAAATAGAAAAACTTTTGTAGGGTTAATTTTGCAAACTTTTGTTTTTTAAAGAACGGGTCTCGGGTACGGATTTTGTTTTGACTCGTTTTTGGGTCAAACGACCTCCGTTTTCAGTCTAGTCTTTTTCATTCTTCATTATTAGTCCCCTAGAGTAGTTTAGAAGTAAAAATTTTTGTGTAGAGTTAAATTTTGAAGATTTTAGGTTTTTTACCCCTTGTTTGGAATTCCTGCTCTCGTTTTTCAGCTTAATTTCATAATTTTTAGGTTTTTCTCAATCATTTTTGTTTGTTATTGATTAATTTAGCTTTCTACTCTCTCAAATCATCAATCTCATTCAAACTCCAATTTTCCGACTGTATCGATTCTCTAGCACAGCCTCGTTGGGGATAAACGACCCGAGGATATTCTATAATACTCCTCGGTTTCATTGATTATTTTTAAATTATACTTACTATATATTTTATTGTAAAATATATTATATATATTTTAAGGTGTAGTTTAGCATCAATCAACGTTCACGGAGAAGAAATGATTCTTCGTGACGATGATGAAAGATTAATATTGAATATGAGACATGGTACTTCAAGCTATTCTAACAAGCCTAAAAAAGAATCAATCAACATGATTGACATCTACAATGTCTCTCATGATGATTATCTTGAGGACTTGTTTGCAAATGAAAAGATAACAAATCATTTGAGTGGCAATCCCACTCTAATTTCGGACCCTATTGTTTCTTCTTCTCCCACACTTACTTCCTTAGAAGAAAGTGATTTAATTTGGGAAGAATTCGAAGCTTATCTCCGCAAGTGATCATTTCCCACTCGGGAGAGATACCGACTCTGACCCGGATGGGGGGGGGGGGGGGGGGGGGGGGGGGGGAGATCTTCGTTTTAATTGAGGAATTATTAAATAATGATCCTTCATCTCCTCTCCCTCTTTCTCATAATCCATTAAGTGGCAGTACCACTTCTTCTTCTCCCGACCATTTGCTCGAGGAGTACGCCAATGAACTCGCTCTTATTACATTTCCACCGGGAAATGATGATCTTCCTTTCGTTGAACTCGCTCTTATTGAGTCATTTCCATCGGGAAATGATGACATGACTCCGGAAGATGTTATTACAGAGATCGAATATTTGCTTAACCGTGATCCATTATATTCTCCTAATAAAGTCATATTTATACCATTCCCGAGATGTTCACCGATGAACATACTCTTGATTATTCATCTCACCCAAGATATGATGATTCCGATGATGATCTTTTTTATCTCAAGACCGATAATGATGAATGGGGAAAAATATTATATGATGATCCATTTGACTCCAAGGAAACTAAAATCAAAGTTTCTAAACTCTTGGTTGATGAACTTGATTCCACTGGATCAAGTAGTTTCCTTCCTCATTTCCTTGAGTGTAACTCGGTTCTCTGAGGATTTTTCCGAGGTTGATACTTTGACTGCAACCGATAACGAGGACAAAGTATTCAATCCGGGTATACTCGTTCATGAGAACCTTAATGAAGTCACCAATCGAGTAACACCGGATAAGGATGTAAAGAAGAAATCCTCATCTAATGCTTCTTTAATTCTTGAGGATTATAATCCTCCTCTTTCTGATCATGAACTTCCTTTCCACATAGAAATTCCTAGGTCCGGAACTTTACTCTCGTTTTCATCTGAAAATGAGGAAAAAGTTTTCAACCCCGGGATTCTCATTTTTAAAGGAGTTCATTCGGTGCTACCGAAATTATCTGATCAAGACTCTAAAGCTTTCAATTGACTATTTCATCAATCTCCTAAAGTTCATATCCACAATGTCGTTTTCTAGTTTTTTCTTTTCGTGACCTAATTGCTTCTTTCTTCATCTAAGACATCATCCACCAAGGGTTTATGTCTTAGAGGGTGGATAAAGTTTCATCGAATGTCACGTTAAGTGATTCTTCGACTTTCCTAGTGTGTTTGTTTAGGATGATGTAGGCTTTACTATTTTGAGAATAACCTAAAAAGACACCTTCGTATGACTTTGGGTCAAACTTGGTAAGGTAGTCTTTGGTGTTCAAAATGAAGCACTTGCTTCCAAACACTCTAAAATAATCTAATGTAGGTTTCCTACCTCTTAAAAGTTCGTAAGGTGTTTTTCCAAGAATGGCTCTTGATTCGCGGTTATGTATATATATAAAATAACACAAATGCAAATCTCAACCAAATGCCCTTAACCAAGGCAAAAGTTCAAAATCTACACAAAGAGTTTAAATAATAAAATCAAAGATAAAAAAGATTCCGAAGAGATATTCCCGGTCGTATTTCCCAACGAGGCTGCAATTGAAAGTAATCCTGGTTTGATGAAAATTGTATGATGGAGAACTATTTAGATATAGATGGAAACACTGATATAATTACAACTAAAATTAATTAAATAAAACCTAATTTAATCTACGGGAAACAGATATAGGAAATGGGGATCATAAAAACTACGGGAAACAAAATTAGTTATAGGGAAATCCTAAAATTAAATCTATACTAAAATACGGGGAACAGAATCAGGTATCGGGAAACCTAAATACTAAAAATTAAGAAAATAAATGCTAAATTAAATTAAAAATTAAAATTAAATTCTAATTAACTTAATTTGAAAAATAAAGAAAACTAGAACTAAAACGGAGGTCGTTTGAATGCTAAACGAAAAGAAACGGTAAAACGCACCGGGTAAAACGGGTCTAATACTGAATTATATAAAAAATTAAACCTATACTAAATGTTGTATTTTTTCTAGACACTAAATGACAAAAGGAAATTTTATAAAAAAGAAAAATAATTTTTTGTTAATTTTTGTATTTTTTATGAATTTTTAAAGATTTAAAAACTAATTAAAACTAATTAAATATAAAAAGACAGAAAATATAAGTGCAAAAATTCTGGAAAAATCAAAATAAATAAAGAAAAAGTTGATAATTCTAAAAATTTAAAAACGCCTAATTTTTACTGTAGCAATTAAGAGTAATTAAACTAATTAAATTAAACCCTAAATTAAATTAATTAAATTAAATAAACTAACCTAGTTAACTGTTAGGGACTAACAGTGTAATACCCCTAAGGACTAACTGAGCAAAACTAACCTAACTAAAGGTACTAACAGAATTAACTAAGAAATCCTAAAATTACACTAACAGTCCCTAAGGTTGGACCCCGATTGCAAATCAAGTCCAAAGTGCTTATTATCAAAAAGCTATAAAAGCAAAGTTGTTAAGGGGACTTAGGAGAACATTTTTCATAAAAGGTGCATAAGCTGAAGTGAACTTAATAAGCCAGAAATGTGAGCTTTTTGGACTGCAGAACCTAAATAAGCTTATAAGCTTATTTTTCTTTCTTATTGGGATTTAAGCTAGCAAAATAAGCTAAAACTATGGGGGACAGATAAATAGGGAGAGGGGAGTCCTAAATATAAGCTATGGAAATCTAATAAGCCCTAAAATAAGCTGAAAAGTACTTAAGCTATAATGATATTTTTAAAAGAAAACAGAAAAAGGGCTACTTTTAACCTAAATTAAGCTATATTAATAGGCTGTCTAAGGGAATTAAGCTGCTAAACCTAAGAAATAAACCTATAAGCTATAATAATAAGCAATAAAAACCTAGAGCTTAATTGCAAGTAAGCTAGAAAAAAGGGGCTGAAAATGGTGCTCAGCACCAGGGGAAGGCAACACAGTGAACAAGGGGTCCTTTTTGAGCTTATGAAAATAAGTTCTCAAGGGCTTTTTACCCAAATCCAAGCACAAACAGATAACAATGGCATATGATTGAGCTTATTTCCAAAGTTTGAGAGCTTAGGGCCTAATTTTAACTACTGATAATGGGGCTTAAAAATGGCTAAGTTCAAAAATCATGCATACATACACACTTGGCTATATTGGTGAACTTAAAGGGACAGAACAAGGGGTATTTTAAAAATGGCTAGAAACAACCACAACAAGCACAACAATAGTGTGCTTAAGCTGCATAAGCAGCTTGAGCACTTAAGCTTAAATTGGCTTATTGAAAATTTGACAGAATACAAAAGAAACTTAAAAACTTATTTTAAAACTAAAAATGGTGATTAAAGTGACTTAATTAACCCCACACACTCAGCCAAAGTTGGCTGAGTGGTTACAACCCATCACAAACCCCATATGACCCATTTTCAGACTAAACCAAACACCCCCTTAACACATAAAAATTGATTTTTTAACTGATTTTTAGGTAAATTAAGCTGAGAAAGGGTGTTATAAGGGATGCTTAATAACTTTAACACATTCTTAAACAAGTTTAAACAGATTACAAAGGCTTAAATTATATTTCAAATTTCGACAATAGCAATTTTCACAAACACTCTTAACTTTTATTTAAAACTGAAAGTATTACAACATAAGCTTTAAATAAACTGAATACAATACTCTTAAAGCAATCTTAATTAAATTTTACACTAAGAAAAGTAAAAAAAACAGGGATGGTTCTACTCGGCTTGTTCTCTTTTCTTTTATACAAGCTCAAAGCTCTTCTTTGGTCTTGGGCTGTGCTTGTTGTGAGAGTACAAGGCAGCATACTCAATCCTAGCCCTCCATTGGCTTTACATCATTCTCAGCCATGGATGGGGTGCTTCGGGTTGTGTGATTGTGCCAGGGGAGAGGTTATAGGGGCAATGGGTTGTGGGAAATGGTGAGGGGTGAGCTGTGAGTGTACTAGGGAGGTGGTTTGGGCTTGAAACCGTGGGGAAGGGTAGTATGAGGTTTTGGCGCCAAGGGTTGAGGTACGGTTTATGGTTGCAGGTTTAAAAGGAAAGTATGGGGAAGAGGCAAAAGTGCCCCCCCATCTTTCATTCTCTTTTTACTTTATTTAAGCCCAAATTCAGTTATAAAACACTTTGGAAAGTGACCAATATGGTCCCTGCCGTTTTTTAACAAAAGAATTAAAAGAGGTTTTGGAAATGGCAATAATGGTC
>BQNB010143359.1:6958-17001 GCA_026074375.1 Tanacetum coccineum | reverse complement strand
GCCGTGTAAACATAAAGTCCCGTCGGTATGTGGTTCCAACCTTTCCTTGGGTATATCCTTTCTGATCATACAGCCTACATCTTCATTCACAAGATTCTCTGGTTTTTAGGCTTCGATCTGAGCTTCTAAAATTCGTTTTGGAAGATCCAAGCCAATAGTCATAACCAAGGCTCGAACCCTAAGTGGCTCAATCCGCTCCTTATGGCTTAATGCATCAGCCACTATGTTTGCCTTCCTTGGATGATAATGAATGTCACAATCGTAGTCGCTTAGCAATTCAAGCCAACGGTGTTGCCTCATGTTAAGCTCCTTTTGATCGAGAATGTGTTGTAAGCTTTTATGGTCGGTGAACACGGTGCATCTGGTTCCATATAGATAGTGTCTCTATATCTTTAGAGCAAATATCACCGATTCAAGTTCTAAATCATGAGTGGTGTAGTTCTTCTCATGAACTTTTAACTGTCGAGAAGCATAGGCAATCACCTTCTCTCTCTGCATCAATACAACACCTAAACCCTTGTGTGAAGCATCATAATAGACCACAAAATCTTCGCTTCCTTCAGGTAAAGCCAAAACTGGTGCACTGCACAACTTTTGCTTTATTAACTGAAAAGCGTTTTCTTCCTTTTCACCCCAATCAAACTTGATTCCTTTCTGAGTAAGCTTCGTCATTGAATTAGCAATCTTTAAAAATCCTTCAATAAACCTTCGACAGTAACCAGCAAGACCTAAAAATTAGTGGATCTCCGTCGGTGTCTTAGGAGATGTCTAATCTTTGATAGATTCTATCTTGGCTGGATCCACATGAATACCTTTGCTATCAATGACATGGCCGAGAAATTGTACCTTCGGAATCCAAAATTCACACTTTGAAAATTTGGCATACAACTTCTCCTTCTTAAGCAATTCCAAAATTGCCTTAAGATGTTCTTCATGCTCTGTCTTGTCCTTTGAATAAATAAGTATATCATCAATGAAGACGATTACGAAATTATCCAAGTAGGGCTTGCACACTTGGTTCATGAGGTCCATGAATACCGCAGATGCGTTTGTTAGTCCAAAGGGCATAACCTGAAACTCGTAATGGCCATACCGAGTTCGGAATGCCGTCTTTGGAATGTCTTGTTCTTGTACTCTTAGCTGGTGATAACCCGATCTCAAATCTATCTTGGAGTAAATGCTGGATCCTTGGAGTTGATCGAATAAATCATCAATCCTTGGGAGTGGATAACGATTCTTCACTGTTAGCTTATTTAACTCCCAGTAGTTAATGCACATCCTGAATGACCCATCCTTCTTTTTGACGAACAAGACCAGGGCTCCCCAAGGTGAGGAACTAGGTCTTATGAAGCCTTTGTCGGAAAGCTCTTGTAGTTGTTCAGACAATTCCTTCATTTTGGACGATGCCAATCGATACGGTGCTCGAGCTACGGGCGTGGCTCCTGGAATTAAGTCAATCTGGAATTCCACCGGTCGAGCTGGAGGAAGACCCGATAAGTCTTCGGGAAACACTTCCGAAAAATCTCGAACGATTGGTACGTCCTTAAGTTACTTTCCTTTCGACTTGTCCTCCTCCTTCTTGGCGGATATTTGTTCCAAAAAGATTTGACATCCTTTCGCCATGTACTCTTGAGCCTTTAAACATGAGATAATGGTCAACCGAGATTCTTTTCCGTTGTTACTTTCGTTACCACGAAAAATTTCTTTCACATGAAAAATTAGGGTTCCATTCCCATAGGTGATTTCAGAAAAGGTTTCTTCATCACACCGATCAGGGGTGACACCTTCTTAACTCCAATCCATGCTGATAATAAAGTCGAATATACCCAGTTCCCTACCTAAACTGGGCATTAGATATATGTTGAACGGATGGTTTAAGAAATTTAAAGTGCAACCCCGTATAATAGTGTCTATCCTATTTTCTAATAGAGTTGGGGCGATGTCAATCAGGGAACTGAACACAGTAGATATAAAACTTCTATCCGCACCAGTGTCAAATAAGATAGATGCATAGCGGTTGTTTAAGAGGAACATACCCGTGACGACATTGGATTCTGGGTTCCTCAATGCATTCCCATTCTTCGCTGCATTTCCAACTGCGTATACCCAGCCTTGGGCATTCCCATTTCCCCTATCTTATTCTTTAAATTTGGACAATCTCTTTTGAAATGTCTTGGAGCTCCACATTCAAAACAACCATTCACTTGGTGCTGACCTATTTCTCTCTATGTGCATTTCAACATTGTGTTGCCAGAACCTCTGCAGTCGCGGGTAAAGTGCCCTACCTTATTACATTTGCGGCATTTCTAAGTACACGTGCCATTCTGATGAAAATGGCACTTGGTGCGCTTGGGCAAAGATCCACCATACGGCTTCTTTTCGCCCGCCCCCATATTGTAGACCTTGGCGACATTCTGTCTCTTGAAGGGTTGTTGTTGATGGCCATGGTTGTTTCTAGATGAATCATCACCCTTCCTTTTGTTGTCAGTCTGCCTTTCCGTATAGGTGCGGAGTTTCTGATCCATCAAGTCGTTGGCCAACTCAATAGTCTCACATTCACAACGGTTTGGTCTGGAACACTTCACATTTCCATATATGTTTCAGGGAGGTCCACTGATGTACTTGTCAACCTTCTCAGTTTCATTAGCAAACAATAACTTGGTCATATTCAGGGTTAGCTCTTGGAGACGTTCTGTTTAAGTTTTGAACTCATTCTATTGACTTTAGGTTCTACAAACTTGATTTTAGTCTTTCTTGATTTCCCCCTGCGGACAATAATTGGTCGTCATTTTTCTTCTTGAGTACTCCCAAGTCATCGAAAATGCATCAGGACTAAAGTTACTTATCTGACTATTCTACTATGTCAAAGCGCCCTAACAGTGTGCATGTGGCAAACTTAACCTTGGATCTTTCAATAGCACAAACACTAATATGGAAAAACTAATATTCTTTCTTTTCATTCCACCGGTTTAAAACTGATAATTGCCTTATTTACCTTTGGAAGTTCCAAAAGGTTGACATTCTTGAAGTCAGCGTAGATACAAGGGGTGTAAGTTTGCACTCGCCTTGGTTATCCCCGTATGAACTGTGGCATCGTCTCCATTGGTTGAGTTTAGCAGAAGAGCTTGATCATCATTGCACTTTGAAACGGATTATGGAGTCATGTTGTTTGGTTGGTGTTGTTAGTGTGAGGGGATATTTGGTCCTAGTCTCGTCACAGGTGTCATGTTCGTCTAAATCACAAGAGACAAAACATGAGGTCATGACAAGACATATAATAATTTACAGATGAGACAACAACACAAGAGAGGTATATAGTACATCATAACACATCTATTTCATTCATAACTTGGAAAATTCTTACATGAAAGAGTTTTTTGGTACACAAAATACAATACAAAAGATCTAAGGCTATGCTAGCGGGGAGAACCCCTAATACTTAACATGCCTGAACAACTGCCTAGCAAAGTAAAATGACATAAACCACTAGATGTGACTATCCGCATCCCTAGAAGCATCCTGGTGATCTGGAACTCTAACATCTGGTCCTGGCTGTCTAGCTCTCCTCTGCTGCTCTCGCAGTGCTAACAACTCGGCCTGCATGTCACCCATCTCTCGTCTCATGTCTCTCATCACTCGGAGAATCTCTACCATCTGTGCCTTACGTCTACGGTCAGTCTCTCGAAGCTCTGCCATCTCAGTCTGCTGCATCTGGGAGCGAGTCTCATGTACCTGGTGCTGTGTCTGAATAAGAGTACCCTGCAGCTGTAGCTGTGTCTGATGTGCCTGGATCTGGGACTCGTGTGCATACACCTGCTCACGGTGGGTCTGAAGCTCATAATGAACTGCCTGACTCAATCCTACCGAATGAGCCCAAGCCTCTCGGGAAGCATAGGCCTCCTCCTCTACAATCAGTACTGTCTCCTGATGAGCTATCCTATCCTCCATAAGCAAGTCGACCCGCTGCGAGTCCATAGTGACTCGCTGTGATATGCGAGTCCTACTATCCTGAGCATCCTCTAGTAGAGCATATAAGTCCTGCGTATCATGCTCATGGAGCTCAGCAAGCTTTGTAACCCTAGTATTGACCTCTCCCACGGTCATAGGTGCTATCTCAGGAACTGCCTCTGCCGGATCCACCCAAGTATCCCTAATACCATACCCAACCTCTCTAATCCCTCGTCGTCTCTCTTCAGCATCTAAGGTGCTGACAAACCCATAGTCTACCCCTCGACCTCCGGTAGGTCTAGCAGTAGAACTCTCCCCGACCTCATACCTGGGGCCTAGAGCAAACAAACATGACCTCTTGCGAGGTGGCCGCTCGGACTCGGGAATATCATCCCTACGGTCAACAGGTGGTGGTATGTATAGAGATGGTGGTAGTGGTGGTAGTGGAGGTGATGGTAATGCGGCAGTAACCGCATCAACAAGGGCCTGAGTGGAGGCTATCCTGAGTGTCTGGATTTAGGTTGGACACCCAGATGATGGTAGTAATGGTGATGGCACAGGTGGTGGTGATGAATGTGCAGATGGGGCTGTGCACCTAGCAAGGCGCTCCCCTGCAGAGGGTGGTGATAGTGAGATAGGTGGTGATGGTGGTGGAGTAGGCATGGCTAGAAGTCTCTCAACCTCTGCCTCTGGTGGAAGGGATATGGAAGCCTGAAGCCGGACAGTAATCCTAGCTCTAGTGGTAGTAATGTCAGTGGAGGGTGGTGGTGTAACAGGCTCTGTTCCCTCAGGTGGGGAAACAAGCTCAACAGTAGGTACAACAACAGCGGAGTCGGCCGGAGCTAAGTGCTCCTCCTCTTCCGTCAAATATCATCATCTAACATCCTCTCTCATCATCGGAGTCATCCCCGGCTGAATTCGCCATCTCATTCTTCTCCATACTCTCCCCGTCCATGGGATAGTCAACAGGACCATCCTCCGTCTCATCATCCTCATACTCCTCTGGATCCTCTTCTGGATTTGACTTAGTAACATATCCTGGTGACTCAGCAGTAGGTGAAACAACAGGAGGTAATGGCTGCTCCTCAGCCGGAAACACATGCTCATCCTCCAATGGTATATACTCAGGGTACATAGGCTCTGGCACATAGTCAGGATCATGTGGTTGTATGAACATAGGCTCACGCTCATCCTCGTCTTGTGGTACTGGTGGTGTCTGTGGCTCCTCAGGGCCAGGTATGTAATCCGGTGATGGTGGGGCTACCGGCTGCATAGGGAGTACATCGTATCCGTATACGATGCTCAATGGATAGGACATGTATGACAGATCCTCGTCAGCTCCCCACAAAAAATACTCCTCATGCTCAGAATCGGTGGTAGACGGAAGTGAGGAACCCCCCCCCAAAACCACAGATGATGCAGAAGGACATGTAATGCTGTTAAAAAAATATATAAATAATTTAAGTTTTAATTTTAAGACCCTTATAGTAATATAGTTATATATAATTTACTCGTATATCATTAATGAAGCACTTAGTAAACTACTAATGCTAAAACAGTGTATGTCATGTAAGCATGTATGCTAGATTGCAAACAAGTAATGTATGTGGTCCGTGCAAAACCCCCCCCCACACCCACCACCCCACCCCCCCACATTGGTTGAATGCTGTGTTTAAAAATGGTTATAGGTCCATGACTAAAAAACAGTATGGACCTGGTTCATCTATAAACCTTGGCTCAAGATAAAACCAATCTGTAACACCCCCAAAATTTTTATATGTGTTGCAGCGGTTATATTGAATATGCGAGGGCGTTACTTCATAGATCATGGCAACAAGATATTGAGATAGACCTATAAATGTGTCGTTTTCAAAAAGATAAACATTGGATTATAAAAATTACTTGTTCATTACATAAGCTCATGGCCTTCAAATTGTTCGACATTATAAGTAAAGTTTGTTTAATAACAAATGTTCCTCAAAATGTATATGACCTAAATCTTTTAGTATTGGACTCTTCCAAAAAGTGACCCCAATGTATTTGGGCACCTCATGCCTTATTGACCTGAGAAAAATATGCTTAAAACGTCATACATAAAGTTAGTGTATTCATAGGTTTATGTAAATCAATTGTAGGACCGCAAGATTTCCAGGAGTATGATTAAGCACACAGATGCAAACATCCTAAAAAATTATTACGTTTTCCTAAGCTCTGACACTGAGATCGACATGTAATGAATGCAATAAAAATTGCCAATAATACGTGATGAGTTCTATAACGTGCAATCCAAAATCCGACATGGTATACGTTTGTTGTTCGGCAAACCGGCACAGTGAGCTCTACTCACCCAAATGGGGACGTCAATCCCAAATAGATCTATTTATAACACTCGCGCTTAAAATCTAGTAATTGACAGGTTCATGATAAATGGGCTAATGGTTATCGCTACTTAGCAAAACACGGTATTCATTGTATAAAATGTACCCTTGCGTCTAATTTATAAAACAAAGCATGTTCTCACCCAAAGATGTAAAACATTTAAATAATTGTAAAACATGGGGCTATGAACTCACCTTAGTAGGTAGTCCTCTGTGAATGATAAATATATCCAAGTATGGCAAATGAATCACACCGTCAAATACCTAAGTAAATACGGCCAGTCTTAGTCTACAAGTTTAGGCTAACGACTTAATGCATAAACTACAATAAATTGCTAGTTTATATATATTGTTATCACTTGTGGGTAGTGCACATTGTTTATTGTTTTGTCTTTTCTTGTTGGATTTGGGACGGTATTCACGAACGACAAGTTCAAAGTATAAGTCATTAATACGTTATTAATAAATATACTTATTTATTAAGTCGTGTTTAAAATTTTATAATATCCGTAAATTTATATTACTGTCCGATTCGCTTTGTGTTTATTAATCACTTTTCGTCATAATATACCCTTGGTTTTATATATTTAACAATAATAATCCCCATGTTTAGGAAATTAATATTTAACATTTTAAAACCCTTAAGTTTCAATACATTCACACCTTTTGTCCTTAAAACTTACATAAAATTTCACTTTAGGGTCCTTATACTTTCAAAACCAGCCTTTAAGTTTAGAAGTGATAAAACAGTCCCTAAAACTTTATAATCTAGTTTTGTCAGGTTTTAACCCTAATGTTGCAATTTGACACTTTTAGTCCTTTAACTTGTAAAAATCGCATTTTAAGTCCAATTAAGATTTGAAAAGTGGTAAAAGGTTTCATTGGGCTGCAAGTAAACTAAATACAGCTGTGGAAGCTTTATATATTTAAGCTTGGATGAGCTTATTTTAGGCGTATTGGGGCCTTATGGGTTGTAGGTCATTAAGCAATTTTAAAGGTTCAATAAGGATTATAAAGCACACAAGCTCTCATTATGCTCATTTAAGCTTAATGAAACTGTTAATGGATGAAAAATAAGCTCTGGCGTGACTTATTTGAGCTCTATATTGGGTTGTTATGCACTCAATAACTTCTAACCCGAAAGGCTTTCAAAGGCGTCCATTAAGGTTTTTATAACTGATCTACTTATTTTCTAGTTTTAATAAGCAATTTAATGTTTTTTATGTTAAGCCGTATTATAAGCAATAAGCTTCCGTTAATGGATTTTGGGCCCATTAAGAGCTCGATAAGGTTTATACAGTTCAAAACCTGTCTAATTTAAGTCCATAGCTGTTTCTAGGTTTATAATTAAACTCACTATTAAGCTGCATAAGCTCGTCATATAAGTCTGTTCAAGCTTATTCTATGGCTTATGGCCCTATTTTGGACCGATAATGGGCTTCCAAGCACTTTAAAAGTCCAAATGAGTTTCTAATAAACATCTAAGGTTCCTTATGGTCATAGGCTTTTAGGCCCCTTAATAAGCTCATGGAGCTTATTAATAAGCTGGTGGATCCTACTACTTATGGGTCCCTGTTGGGCCTGCCCTACCGGCCCTTTAGTGCGGTCTGTTTGGTTTAACGTGACCATTAGGGAGCCCGTTAAGCTCGCTAGTGCTTTCTAGGGTTTGTTAATCTCTTGTTAAGCACTCGTTAAGCATTAATTAACCGTGTTTTATCACATGCATTTATTTAAATAATTAGTATACTCCTTCCCAAGCCAAGCCATCGTGTTTCCATGAAAAGTTTACGTGTTGTTTCATGTATTCATACAAGCAAATTTTGTGTTATATAGGTTTCACATTCTTGCATTTAAGCGAACGTTAAGGCCTTTAGGTTTTCATTCTGTTAGTCACATTTTTTACATTTCCATAGCACGTCCTTGGCTCCCCACCAAGTCGTTATATGCATGTATATATGGCATGAAATATATCATATATATATATATAAGATTGTATCATGCACGTATACGCTCACGTTAGTTTGTAAATTACAAACTAACGTTTACAAACTAACGTGAACAAATGACTAGCAAACAAGGAAGGAAATGTATGATATGAATACATAAGTTTAGAACACGACTTACAAAGGTCTTAGAGCTTGGTTTTTTGGCTTAGAAGGAGATGAATGATACACAATTTGTCTACACCCAAATGTGTATAAACCCAAAAGCTCCAAAGCTCAATATACCCAAACCTTAGCTTGTATATTCCTCCTAGTACCCTTGTATGTGATCCTTATTATGCTAGTACAAGCTAGAAAACTAAGTTGTGTCATGTTTATGTTGTACTTAGCTCGGTTTAGGGTGTACCGAAACAAAGAAGATGAAAACAAAGGTGTTCTTGGCTAGAGAGAGTTTAAGAGTGGTAAGAAATGTTTAAGTGTTAATATAAATTAAGAAATGTTTAAGGTCAATGTGAGTGGGTATATATAGGCTTGAGAACTAGTTAGCTCACTTAGTCCCTAACCAAATCCAAACCGTGCCTTTATGTGGTGGTTTTGAGGGTTCTAGTTAGCCTCAAATAGTTTCTTGCTAAACCACCTTGTACAAATCCTTAATTACAAGATAATTGTACAAGATTACATGAGATTTGACAAATCTTTGGTTGTGTGATGTTGTTTTGCTTGCCGCGGGTATCAAGAGGGAAAAAGGATTAAATGGTTATTATCCATTGTGTATTAAGTTAGCTAGGAACGTTAAGGACATGTTTTAATTAAACTCTTGATGTACATGTACTTAGTGTAGATTTTCTAATGGTTTAGGCATGTAGGACGAGTAGTGCTTGGATCAAAAGGAGATTATGTGTGATTTTTACACAAAGGTATTAGTTTCTAAGTACATTCTATTTATAAGCTAATTGTTGCACAAGATTGTGTAAGCATCCAATGTGTTATGGTTTTTGTTTACCCCTATTTGGCCATAATGGGTTATTAACACAAGAATTGACTAATTTTTACATTTAAGGTTTAAAAGTGGTTATTGGTTTGAGTCTAGGTAAGTCTAGGTATTTCCAGAGTGTGTCTGAACGTATTTTATTGTGAAACGTAAGCCTTTTACGTGACCAATAAAAATAAAACACGAAAAGTCAATAGTTATCTTCCTATTAATTATATAATACTTGTTTGACGTAAACCTTAATTTATTTGGTGATTGTTTATGTTGAATGATTATTTCTAGTCTACGCGATTTAGCTTAAAAGTTAAATTAAAAGTAAACGCGTATTGGACCAAGATAAATAGTAAAGAATAATAGGAGTCGTAAAATGACCTGAAATTGAGAAAGGTTACAGTTGATATCAACACACTCACTATAGAGCAATACCTGGCCTTGATTCAAGATAACATGAGACCAGACATAGTAAAACCCGAGATCGACGGTGACGTCAAATTCAAGATCAATGCCAACTTTATGAGGGAATTAAGACGCAAACTTTTGAAATGTACTGATGATGAAGATGCCCACAAACATGTGCGAAGGGTATTAGACATCGTAGATCTTTTCCACTTCCCCGACGTCACTCACGATGCCGTTATGCTTAGAGTGTTTCCTATTACACTCTCGGGGCCAGCCTTGAGATGGAAAAACATGCTTTCTGCAGGCTTAATCACTACATGGGATCTTCTTGAGAAAGTATTCATCAGGCAATATTGTTCGCCTTTTAAAACTGCCATGAAATTG
>BQNB010143358.1:0-17001 GCA_026074375.1 Tanacetum coccineum | reverse complement strand
GTCAAAAGATGAAGCTCCAGATTTCATAATCAAGTTTCTCAAGATGATCCAAGTGCGGCTTAAAGTGCCTGTCCGAAGAACCAGAACATATAATGGAATTGAATTTGTTAACCAAACTTTGCATGAATATTATGAGAAGGTTGGCATCTCTCATGAAACATGTGTTGCTCGTTCTCCACAACAAAATGGTGTCGTTGAAAGACGTAATCATATGCTAATTGAAGCTGCCTGCACAATGTTGATTTATGCAAAAGCTTCATTATTCTTATGGACAGAAGCAGTTGCTACCGCATGTTTTACCCAAAATCGTTCTGTCATACGCCTTCATCACGGCAAAACACCTTATGAGCTTTTGCATGACAAACTTCTTGACTTATCATTCTTCCATGTATTTGGTGCACTTTTTATCCAACAAATGATAGCGAGAACTTGGGCAAGTTACAACCAAAAGCTGATATTGGTATTTTCATTCGCTATGCACCCACAAAGAAAGCTTTTCGAATTTACAACCGACGTACCAGATGAATCATTGAGACAATACATGTAGATTTTGATGAGCTGAATGTGATGGCTTCTGAACACAGCAGTTCAGGACCCGCACTTCATGAAATGACTCCTGCAACAATCAGTTCAGGACTCGTGTCAAACCATCCTCCTTCAACACCGTTTGTACCACTTTTAAGAACTGATTGGGATCTTTTGTTTCAACTGTTGTTTGACGAATTACTCACTCCTCCACCTAGTGTTGATCACCCAGCCCCTGAAGTCATTGCTCCAATTCCTGAAGTAGTTGCTCTAGAACCAGCTGCATCAACCGGTTCACCTTCCTCAATAATTGTTGATCAAGATGCACCATCAACTAGTAACTCTCAAACAACACCCGAAACTCAATCTCCTGTCATTCCTAACGATGTTGAAGAAGACAATCATAACTTAGATGTTGCACACATGAATAACAATCCGTTCTTTGGTATTCCAATTCCAAAAAACATTTTTGAAGCATCTTTTTCTTCGGATGTTATTCCTACTATTGTGCATACTGCTACTCATAACTCAGAACACGTTACCAAATGGACCAAGGATCATCCTTTAGAAAACATCATCGGTGAACTTGAAAGACCTGTTTCCACAAGACTCCAACTCCATGAACAAGATTTATTTTGTTACTATGATGCCTTTCTCACATCAGTTGAACCAAAGAACTATAAAGATGCATTAACTCAAGCATGTTGGATTGAAGCAATGCAAGAGGAGCTACATGAATTTGAACGTCTTGAAGTCTAGGAACTCATTCCATGTCCAAATAAAGTGATGGTTATTACTTTAAAATGGATTTATAAGGTTAAACTTGATGAAATGGGAGGAATTCTTAAGAACAAGGCTCGTTTGGTTGCTCGTGGTTATCGTCAAGAAGAGGGAATTAATTTTGATGAATCCTTTTCTCCAGTGGCTAGACTTGATGCTATTCGGATTTTCCTCGCATATGCTGCTCACATGAATATGATCGTCTATCAAATGGATGTTAAGACGGCATTCTTGAACGACATTCTGCGCGAAGAAGTTTATGTCAGTCAACCAAATGGGTTTGTGGATAAATACAATCTGAATCATGTGTACAAGCTAAAGAAGGCTCTCTATGGGTTGAAACAAGATCCATGCGCGTGGTACGATCTATTGTCTAAGTTTCTACTCTATCGGGAATTCTCTAAAGGAACCGTGGATCCCACATTGTTCATAAGAAGACCAGGCAAAAATATTCTCCTGGTACAAATCTATGTTGATGATATAATCTTTGCGTCTACTACACCTGAATTATGTGACCAATTTTTAAAAATAATATGTTCAAAGTTTAAGATGTCGATGATGGGCAAAATATCATTTTTTTCTAGGACTACAGATTTTACAAAGTCCTAGAGGCATCTTTTTAAACTAGTCTAAATATGCTCTAGAATCTTTGAAGAAATATGGTATGGAATCCTATGACCCCGTGGATACTCCCATGGTGGAGAAATCCAAACTGGATGAAGGTACACAAGGGAAAGCCGTAGATCCTACACACTATCGTAGAACAATTGGCACCCTTATGTATCTTACAGCCAGTAGACCAGACCTAACATTTGTTGTATGCATGTGTGCCCGGTATCAGGCAAAGCCTACTAAAAAGTACCTCCATGCTATAAAAAGGATCTTTAAATACCTACGAGGAACCGTAAATCGGGGACTCTGGTATCCAAAGGATTCTTCTATTGCTCTAACAGCTTATGCAGACGCTGATCACGCAGGTTGCCAAGATACTAGATGAAGTACTTCTAGATGTATGCAATTATTGGGAGACAGACTTGTTAGTTGGTCATCAAAAAGGCAGAAAAGCGTTGCGATATCCAGTACAGAAGCTGAATATATTGCTATGTTTGGCTGTTGTGCTCAAATCATTTCGATGAGATCACAGCTTACCGACTATGGCCTTGGATTCAATAAAAATCCAATGTACTGTGATAACAAAAGCGCTATTGCCTTATGATGCAACAATGTTCAACATTCTCGATCAAAGCATATTGACATCAGATTCCACTTCATTAAAGAGCAAGTAGAGAATGGAGTAGTAGAGCTTTACTTTGTCAACACGGAGTATCAACTAGCGAACATCTTTACTAAAGCCCTATGTAGAGAAAGAATTGAATTTCTTATCAACAAGCTAGGAATGTGAAGTTTTACGCCTGAGACACTAAAACAATTGGCAGATGAAGCTGAAGAATAGTGGTGGTACCTATTCAAATATCATGTATAATATATATATATATATATATATATATATATATATAAAAACAAAATACAAAAATATAAAATTCATAAAACCAAAGAAAAAAAATTAAAAAAAATGAGAAAAATATAAAAAGAGGTAATAATGGCATGTCTTTTAAAAATAGATAACATTTACGGTCTTAGAAATGTCATTCAATAATGATACGAGGCTATAAATGAAGTTCGAGCAAAAGTTCTAAATGTTGTTTTTTAAAAAAAAACTGGGAATTTTATTTTAAGCTAAGTTGGAGACCTAGTTGTCGGGCTCAAGCCCATTTGTATTAAGAACCGGCCCAAAGTAAAGCCCACAAGAATAGTCCACTCTTGTAACTATATAATGCCCTCTCCAAGTGTGGAGAGGGTGTTGCTTCTCATTTTTCTTTTCATGAACAAGTAACCATTTTTTCTTTTTTACTTTCTCTCTCTAAAATCTTTTTCTTATTTTTGTGTTTGGTGATGAAATGATATCCTAACAAGTGGTATCAAGAGCCAAGGTTGGGTGTTGTGATTTGTTTGTGGTAATTTGTATTGAGCTTTATTTTTCTATTTGAACTCTATACACGAATTGGAAAGGAAAAAAAAGGGGTGTGTTATGGTTTGATAAAGCAAACTTGTTTTTTTGTCTTTTTCAGTTCTTGGCTTTGCCAAACATTCATGCTACAACCAGTGTGTGCATATTGGTTATAAAAGTTTTAAAACTTGTTTCAAATCCAAACTGTTTAGCTTATTGGAGTGTCTGTTTTCGTAGATTATTTCGAGTTCAACACAGCTTCTCACATCTTATTTAAGAGCTTATTGAAGTTTTTTTTGGGTTTGCCTTATCATTGTGGTACAACTGTGGAAAAGAAGAAAGACGCACTCGAGGTGTTTGATGTTTTGTTTCAACCGATCTAGTTAGACTCTAGAACAACCGAACGAGTAACAATCCAAAGAAACCGAACGAGCAAAATCTGTGTCAACCGAACGAGTAACAATCCAAAGAAACCGAACGAGCAAAATCTGTGTCAACCGAACGAGTTTAAGTTTTCAAGAGCCGATCGAGTTAAAGTTTCATAGAGCCGAACGAGTGAAATTTTAAAAGAGCCGAACGAGTGAAATTTTAAAAGAGCCGAACGAGTAAAATTCTTGACCACCGAACGAGTAAAAATGCAAAGAGGACCGAACGAGTGAAAATATTTTGAGAACCGAACGAGTGTTCTACTAAGAGGATCGAACAAGCATAATTTATATGCAACCGAACTAGCTCTACTTACATGGAACCGAACTAAAATCACACGTTTAAGCATTTTTTGATTTTTCGGTTTCGAGTGTCGGTAATCTACGGGACTTAAGGCATACACCGTTGTGATCGTGTCGTCGTTTCGATCAACGTGGTATATTTATTTTTCAACGACGACAACCGTAGCATTCCACGAGATTAAATTTTACATTCGTTTCATTTTTTTAGTTTCAAAACAAACGTGACAAGTATTTAGGAGGGAACTTTTGCATTTATTATCAAGTTTCAAAAAGTGTCACATGCAGTCCCTCTCTTTCAACTATAATTTCACCATTGTCCTTGTTGCATTATTAACCCTCTTTGTTAAACTACAATTACACCGTTAGTCCTCTTTTCGACTACATCAACCGTTAATCATTTCAAGCTCAAAATTTGTGCACCGTTCATCGTTTTAAGCTCACAAATCGTTAACGAAAGTTCAAATTCTTCATTTCAACAACGGTTTCAACAACATCAATTCTATTTTCACGGTTTTTCTTGATTTAGTAAAATCCCGCGAACCACTCACGTGTTTTCTCGGTTTAGTCAAGATTTGTAAAATCCCGTGAAATAGTTTTCCACCACAACAACAAATCACTTTACCCACTAAAGATCCTTGTTTATCATTTCACATCACCTTTTGCAATGTCTCTCAACAAAAGACATTTATCGGCCGGTATCTTAAAAACCGCCCTCCTATGCTTAACAAAGAGAACTACGTTCCATGGTCATCACGTCTTCTTCGGTATGCTAAGAGTAGACCAAATGGAAAGTTAATCTACAACTCCATTATGAATGGTCCATATGTCAGACGAATGATTCCTGAACCAGGTGATGCAGACCGTGAAGTACCTGTTCCTGAAACGTTTCATGAACAAACCGATGATGAACTCACAGAAGCAGAAATTAAACAGATGGAAGCAGATGATCAAGCTATTCAGACTATTCTTCTCGGTCTTCCTGAAGACATCTATGCTGTTGTTGATAGTTGTGAAACTGCTCAGGAAATCTGGTTACGTGTGCAACAAATGATGAAAGGTTCTGATATTGGAATTCAAGAAAAGAAGGCTAAGTTGTTTAATGAATGGAAAAAAGGATATACACTTCCACTGATGGGGAATCGATTGAGTCTTACTATCATCGTTTCTCAAAATTGATGAATGATTTCAAGAGAAACAAACACTTTCTAGAAAAGATTGCTAGTAATCTCAAGTTCCTAAACAACTTACAACCAGAATGGAGTCGACATGTTACTATTGTACATCAAAACAAAGGGACTTTTTGCATAACGACAGATTACACTCAGTTGTATGATTTCTTGAAGTACAATCAAAAGGAGGTAGATGATCTAAGAGCTGAACGACTTGCAAAAAACACAGATCCGCTAGCACTCATGGCAAATTCCAACAATCCTTACAACTATCCAATGTTTCACCAAGATCAACCATCACCGAAGAGGCCCTACATAGCAACAACCAACAACCCATCACAACTACTATAACCCACAACCAACATTCAACCGGAACTATACAATGCAACAACCAATGCCAACTCCCGAAGACATTACAAGATCCCCATAACCGCAATGAACATGGCACTCGTTCTAATGGCTAAGGCATTCAAACTAAACTACTCAACAAAAACCAACCAACACAACCAGAAGAATATCAAATCAAAACCCTCTAATAGGCATATTATCAACCGGGTATGAATATGGTTCCACGACAGACAGTGCGGATGTTGGAGCCAATGGTGGCAGCAGTTTTAGAGCATTTAGCTGGCAGAATGTTGGGAATCAAAACGGTTTATAATGCATAACAGAAATGTCGGGAAACAGGTTGTGTCAGAATGCATACAACTCAGGGTTTCAATGTTGAAATCAGAGATATGATAATTGTTGTTCCAGGAATTACTAATCAGAATCCAAATGGGAATGGTAATGTTGTAGCAGCACGGGCTGAGGGAAATGGCGACTGGAATAAGTAATCCAAAGGTGTATACAACTGCAAGGATAATGTATCTTGCTAGGCAACTGTACAAGTCAGACCAATGAGAATGGATGCTGACTTATCTTCAGACTTAATTGCTGATTGCTCAAAAGGAAGAAGCAGGAATCCAACGCATTGCTGAAGGAGTTTGATTTGATGGCTGCTTTAAGCAATCTTAATGAAATTAGAAGTTTCAATGCCAAACTTGACTGCATTTTGTTGGCTAATTTGCAGCAAGCATCGACGATCGGTACACAGACTGACAAAGCCTCTCTCCGTCTATGATTCAGACGGATCGACTGAGGTACACAACTATACAAACCTCTATGAATAATGAGATATTTGAATTATGTTTACTCAAGAGGACAAGTATACTAGAGCTACTCGAGCCTAATTCCTGAACCACACCAAGTACAACAGAATTATAGTAATGTTATTCTGAAATCTCTAGTGTGGAAACAAAGGGGGAACAGTAGATCAACACCTGCGAACTGTTGAGGAAACCACGTGCGTATTACTTTGAATCATTATATAAAAATTTTGGCCTTGAAGTTGAAAAGGACAACTCGGTCAATCGCAAAATTTAAAAGAAACAAAGGCTGATTTGGCCACAGAGCTTGCTATATATAAAAATCAAGAAAATTTTTTTGAAAATTAGTCAAGAAAAATATGACCAACTTGAAAGGATGTTATCAAAATTCTGTTTATCAAGAACGTAATGTCTTTACTAAAAAGAATAAATGCTCTTCACATAAGGATCCGGTAAACAATAACAGACTATGAGGAGGAAATTCAAAATTTAAGTATAACAGCTTTTACGTAAATTAACGGAAAAATCAAATTGTTTCTTCTCTTCTGAAGAAAAGAAAAAGTTTGAAGTCTGATTTCAAAATACGGCTAACGAGCTACTTGATAAATAAAATTCAACTTGAAATAAGATAAAGAATAGATAATATTTTGGTTAAAACGGGTCAATACGATTCAACGATGCATATGCTTTCACCTTAGCCAGACTCATTTTACCACACCGAACAGAAAATGGCTTTAGGTTATCAAAATTCTTTTTTATCTCAAGCAAGCTCAGCAAAATAACAGAGTTTGTATAGATGGCATAGTGTTATTTGAAAACAAGATCACATCCTGTTGTGCATGATTCGGAGAGACCACAGCAGCATGCTCAGAGAGTCGCCAAAAAATAAAACAAAGAACCAAGAAATAAAACCGGCCAAAACTATACAAAGATTTAATCATCTTTCCGGGGGTTATTGTTTCTATCAAACGGCCGAAGTCACAAAAGAGGTGACTATTTTGTAAATACTTCCAAAACGGCCACTGTTTCAAAATCGATTTCAAAACCAAATGAAGAATTTTTGGATGACACTACTCTAAGTGTTGCACGAAAATTTCTAAATGAGGTAAAAAGCACCATTGTGACTCTTCAACGTGTTGTCAAACATAGAATGACTTTAGATACACACAATTGGTCGTCCAGTGCTCATCAAGAGATTCACAAAATTTTAAAAGAAGAAATTTTTCCTATCATCAACCAAGTGGATTCTAGACTTCAAAATTTTGAAATACAATTTTTGAAAGAAGCAGCCAAATTTGTTCGAGACTTTAAATCTCTTGCAAAAGAAGCTGATGAATCTCTTGCTAAGCACAAGACATTGGAATTGGAAATTGAGCGTCTCTTGAGAGCAGTTGTCAGTCAAGACATTATGTCTATTGTGCAAAATCCATCGGTTGTAGATTCATCAAATCTCCAAACTGAGCTTGACCGTACGAAAGAACGTCTTGAAAATTGTATCATTAAAAAGGAGAATGAATATGCTAAACTTTGGAATGATTGGTACAAAAAGTGTGAAGAATGCAAATATGACAAAATTTCGTACGATAAAGCTTACAATGACATGCAACACAAAATCGAACGGTTGCAAGCTCAGTTGGGAGATCTCCATGTGTATCAAATACCCTTGATCCTTTGTCTCAGAAACTTGAAAATGAGAATGTAGAATTAGAGTTTCAGGTTCGGAATTATGAAAAGGAAATTGCTCACCTTAAGACCACATACAAAAACCTGTTTGACTCTATTTCTGTGACACGTGCTCAAACTAAAACAATAATTGACTCTTTGCAACACAAATTACATGATACGATCTATGAAAATGCTAAGCTAAGAGCCCAGTTATTTGATAAAGTTTCTGAACAAGTGGACACCACAAAAGGTACGAGTACGAATACTAAGTTTGCAAATCAATCAACCGAGAGGAAACCGTCTTTGCAACCTGTAAGAAAAAACTTTGTTGTGAGACAACCAAATGCATTTCAATCTAATCATACAACATCATCCAAAAATCGGGTTCCTCTAAAGGTTGATGAGACGAACGATTTGTCAAAACCAGTCACTTCAAACTCGGTACCCACACCACAAGAATCAAAAAATGTGATTGCCCCAGGAATGTTTAGGATTAATCCTTTCAAGCCTTCTAGGGAAGAAAAGTATGTCCCTAACAAAGTTAGAGCAAGCGTTAGGACAACTCCAATCACCGTTTCACAACCTCATGTCGTCACTAAGAAAGATGTTAATTCTGACTCAAATGGTTTATCTTCTACAGGAGTAGACAACACTGCTAAGACCAGAAGGCCACAGCCTAGGAGCAATACAAAGATGATAGGGTCCCCCCCTCTGCGTCTAAGAGTAGTTGCAACAAGAATAAAGAAGTTGAAGTAAAGAACCCCATATGGGGAAAAAAGGAAGGAATTTACTGCTTACTAAGAATAGAAACATATGTCATCTGAATGAAATCACTTTAAGCTTGATACTCGGAATGATCAATCTGAAGTTTATTTGTCTTATTTGTAAGCAATGTTTAATCACTGCTAATCATGATGTTTGTATGCTTAATTATGTGAATGACATGAATTCTCGTGGCAAGAAACAAAAGGCAAATGTTTCAAACACTGAAAATCAAAAGAAACAAAAGCCAAAGGTTAAAAAGCCTAAGAAAGTAGGGTCCAACGAAAGACTTGCTTCACCTAAGCCTAGTAATCCTAGATTTTGCCTTAGGTGGTCACCAACTGGAAGATTTTTTGACATTAAAGGAAAAATAATCACATCCAGTGAATCTGAGAGTCAATCTGACTGCTCTAATGGTGATAATGCTTGTACTTCTAACCCTTCGGAACCTACAATCAAACGGTTTCCAAATTCCACTTCTTTTCTTGGCAGGTTATCCAAATTTGTTTATGGTGTGTCGACTCGGGTTGCTCCAAGCATATGACCGGGAACCTAAAGCTTCTCATCAATTTCGTCTGGAAGTTTTTGGGACTTTCGCTTGGAAAAGAACATGTTGAAGCTATTTTTTGGTTTTCTGGTTGATCTTCAATGGGAGGAATATATTATGATCACCAGGACTATTTTCGTGAGGGCTTGGGGGCACAATCTGTCTCGGTGGACAGTTCCTGTGATTCAAGATTTAGAGGTTGCTTTCAGAAGGAACTCTTGTTTTTGTCAGAAATCTTGATTGGGTTGAATTGCTGCAAGAAACCGTCAACAACCTTTACACCATCAATCTCCATGAAATGGACCTCTGCAACCCCAATATGCCCCATGCTCGAGCAATCTCTACCAGTCATAGGTTATGGCATCAACGTTTATCCCACCTCAATTTTGACACCATCAATGACCTTGCCAAAAACACCTTTTCTCCGTGTCTTTCCCAAAATTCAAATATCATAAAACATCTTTTGGCCCCCCTCCTGTGAGCAAGGAATAAGCAAAAGGCATCTCATCCACCCAAACATTTCCAATTCTAAGCGGAGTTACAACCTTCTTCATATGTGATTTATGTGAGGTCCAATGAAATAGCTAGCATAAATGGAAAGCGATATGTTTTGGGTGATTGAAGACGATTACCTCGTTACACTTGGGTACATATTCTCAGACAAAAGACGAAGCACCAGAAGTGATAAAACCTTCCTGAAGCGAATTAACTGTCCTTCTTCAGTCACCTGTCATCATCATAAGAACCGATAACGGCACAGAATTCAAAAAATCAAATCCTTAAAGAATACTTTGATAGTGTTGGCATCTCTCACCAAGCGTCTTCTGTCCGAACACCTCAACAAAATGGAGTAGTGGAACGAAGAAATCGGACGTTAGTTGAGGCTGCTAGAACAATGTTGATTTTCTCTCGTGCACCGTTATTCTTATGGGCTGAAGCTATTGCTACTGCGTGCTACACTCAAAACCGCTCCATCATTCACCGTCGATTTAACAAAACACCATACGAGCTCATTAACGGCAGAAAACCGATATCTCCTTAACTACATGATTCGGGGCTCTCTGTTACCCCAAGAATGATCGTGAAGATATTAGGAAGCTTGGTGCAAAAGGTGATATTGGCTTTTTCATTGGTTATTCTGCTAATTCCTGTGCTTACAGAGTTTACAACCGAAGGACAAAGAAAATCATGGAGACAATGAATGTGACATTTGATGAGCTTTCAGCTATGGCTTTTGAACAAAGCAGTTCAAAACCCGGGCTTCAAAGCATGACTTCTGGACAAATCAGTTCAGGACTCGATCTTACTTATGCTCCGTCAACAATAACAACTCAAAAACCAACTGAAGGTGAATTGGATTTACTGTTCGAAGCTATGTATGATGATTATATTGGTGGTCAACCGTCAGCTGCTCCAAGAACTGTTCCGGCTGCTCAAGCACCTCAAGTTCTTCAGACTCCAACGGCAACTACAACAACAGCAGACACCGCACCGACACCAACAAATTCATCCTCTCAAGCTACAAATTTTCCAAACACTTCACAGGATGTTGACGAGCTCGAAACACAACAACATGTTCAGCATCAACCCGCAACAATTGCTGACAATGTTCCAAATGCTATGTTCGATGAAAATACGTTTGTAAATCCTTTTGCTACTCCATCCACAAGTGCTGCTGAATCATCATCTTCACAATATGTGGATCCATCGAACATGCATACGTTTTACCAACCATACCCTCATGAATATCAATGGACTAAGGATCACCCTCTGGAACAAGTGATAGGAGAACCCTCACGACCAGTTTTGACAAGGAATCAACTCCGATCTGATGGTGACATGTGCATGTATGCATTAACGGTAAGCACTATGGAACCGAAGAATGTCAAAGAGGCTATGACCGACCCTGCATGGATTGAATCAATGCAAGAAGAGCTTCTTCAGTTCAAAAGGCTTGATGTATGGGTGTTAGTTCCTCCTCCGGATAACATAAAACCTCTTACTTTGAAATGGTTATTCAAAAACAAGCATGATGAAGAAAACACGGTCATCCGAAACAAGACTCGTCTGGTTGTGAGAGGGTACCGCCAAGAGGAAGGAATAGATTTTGAAGAATCCTTCGCTCCGGTTGCTAGAATGGAAGCTATCAGGATATTTTTGGCATATGCTGCACACAAATCGTTCACTGTGTTTCAAATGGACGTGAAAACTGCATTCTTGCATGGTACACTAAAAGAAGACGTGTACGTGTGCCAACCTGAAGGTTTCATCAATGTTGATCATCCAAGCCATGTCTACAAGTTAAAGAAGGCAATATATGGGTTAAGCAAGCACCAAGGGCATGGTACAACGAATTGTCAACGTTTCTCCTACAGAATCACTTCTTCAAAGGCATAATTGATCCAACGTTGTTTATAAGGCACTTCGACGACGACATCTCAGTGGTACAGGTCTATGTTGATGATATTATCTTTGGTTCTACACACCCTAGGTATACCCAACTATTTTCTGCCCTCATGAAAAGCCGCTTTGAAATGTCGATGATGGGGGAAATAACGTTTTTCCCTGGTTTACCAGTTAACCAATCCCCCTATGGCATCTTCATAAACCAGTCCAACTACGTGTTAGAAATCCTTAAAAAGTATGGAATGGAATCATGTGATCCCGTTGGTACTCCAATGGAGATTAAAGACAAGCTTGACCTTGATCAAAGTGGGTCTCCAGTCGATGCAACGAAATATCATAGCATGATTGGTGCCCTAATGTATCTTACGTCTAGTAGATCGAACATTGTACATGCTACTTGTTTATGTGCTCGGTACCAGGCTAAGCTAACCGAGAAGCACCTCAAAGAGGTTAAAAGGATCTTTCGTTATCTCTGGAGAACTGTTAATATGGGTCTCTGGTATACAAAGGATTCTGGTTTTGAACTAACCGGATTTTCAGATGCTGATTATGCGGGATGTAAAGACACCTTCAAGAGTACTTCCGGTGGAGCTCAATTCTTAGGCGAAAAGCTGGTTAGCTGGTCCTCAAAGAAACAAGACTGTACGGCGTTGTCTATCACGGAAGCAAAATATGTGTCTCTATCCGCTTGCTGTGCCCAAGTCCTTTGGATGCGGACACAGTTAACGGACTATGGCTTTCACTTCAACAAGATTCCAATCTATTGTGATTCGAAATCAGCCATAGCCATATCCTGCAACCCGGTCCAACACTCAAGAACAAAACACATCGTTGTCCGCTACCATTCATAAAGGAATACGTGGAAAAGGGTACGATTGAACTGTATTTTGTCAAGACGGATTACCAATTGGCCGACCTCTTCACCAAAGCCCTTCCAGTATATCGACTCAACTATTTGGTTCGTCGCCTTGGTATGCGCAGTTTATCTCCTTAGGAACTTGATCGTCTTGCAAAATTACAGTAATTCTTTGTATATATTTTATCAGAAAAACAAAATATAAAAATATAAAACCTATAAAAGCAAAATACAAAATCAGAAAATTTCAAAAATACAAAAATAATCTTCTCCGACATGTCTCTCGACAATCGATAACATTTGCGCACCTAGAAATGTTGATTAATATTAACACGGGTGAATAAATAAAGTTCGAGCGAGAGTTTTAAATGCTTTCAAAACATGTCCTTTCACTTTTTCTCTACGACTTCTAAGTAAATGTCAGCTTAGGACTCAGTCTCCAAAGAAAGGAAAATGTTCATTTATGTACATTTATCCTACACAACGGGAAGTTCATATCTTCTCGGTCTTGAGCAATGTCATATAAACATTCAAAGTTTTGAATGCTCAAGAGAAGCACTAAGGAAATGATAATTAATAAGATACATCTGACATCATTTTCCTGTTGAGCACAATTTTTCAAGATATTTTCAAAAAGAAAATTTCAAATTCTTTTAAAATTGTGTGCTCAATAAACTCCCACTCTAAGTTTTCACTCTATTATATAATTGAGGGGGAGTATAATAATATGATTCATTCTGCATGCACTTCTGTTCTCCCAAGACTTAGTTAGGCTCATGTGAATTACGGACATTAACTTGGTTTTAATTCACTAATTGTCAAAAATTGTAAACACATATGCAATTTTTGAGGGGGAGAATAGTGATTAAAATGTGATCAATACGGACTAATAACGGATACGATCTTCAATCTATAAGTGCGTTCCCAAACCCCGCATGTGCAAAACTCTTTCATAATATGGTGCATATGTGTAGGGGGAGCTTTTTTGGTAACTATGGAAACACTCAATGTGTCTTAAATGATTTCTCAAACACGTTTATTGATTTTTTATCAAATGGTTTTATAGATCTTCATGGCAATACACAAAGACCGACCAACTGTTATTTCTCAAAGAGTCATAAGGCGGTTAAGGTTAGGTATATTCGTTCCATGATCCAGCCAGAACCGGAGAGATCTACCCAGGAACACTCCATTAGATAGAGTAGAAGTCCTAGGTATGATTGAAAAAAGAAGTAAAGTGAGAATAAGGGGATAGTGCCAACTGAGATGGAGCTAGTGCTGGAACAAACCCAACAAGGTACTAGTCATGAAGTCTCGGTAAGCACTGAAGGGGTTGAATAATGAAAAAGAATTGTAAGGATTAAGGGTGAAAAGAAAGAAGCCCTCCATACAACCATAGGCATAAACCGGGTCAATACATAATCTATCGGTAATCACAAAGATGATTCTGATATTGAAGACTGACATCATGGACCCAGTGATGCAATGCACAACCCTCTCTAGCCACTCAGAATCTCTCAAAAGATTTCTGTTTCATTTCTCACAGAGATCAACACGTTTCTATCGGCTTTCTCATTCCGAGATCGTTGATATTGAAAAGGTGGCAGTCCGCTCCAGCCTCCGTTTACCAAATAACAAATGTGCACTCATAGAGTCTAAAGCCAATGAGATCCATTAAAAATCTCACTAGGACACAAATTCTAATATACAAAATGTCGTACATCATTATACAACATTTGGTATCAAAGAGTCCAACGCACTATCCTTGTAATACTGCTAGAACATCAGAGTGATGCTCTTTAGTATTCACAATGACGATGGAAATCCTGCTTGAGTCAACATCAAACAAGCTCTTGGTAGGTGGCTTGCGAGATTCTATATGAATCAAGCTTGTGTCAACTGGATATCGGTAATGGTCTAGTATATGAATTGACGACTCAATCAGTCAGAAAGTAACTAACTGATTCACTCTTACCGTGTTGTCTGCTTTGAGACGCTCTGGTAATGAGAACAAGCAAGTACAGTGAATCTAATGCAATCGCGTTAGAGGATCTAACACTTTGAGCTGGAAACCCTGTCAAGGAGATTCTTTTAAATTGAATCTACCTGATCACAGGTACAGTAGTCATACTGTAAAACGGTCCTCACAGAACCGGAGGTTAATGTAACCGAACTTAAGACGAATGACAAAGCCATATTCGTCCATACCTGTTGTTTATCACTAACATTAATTTTCAGGTATAAGTGACAGTGTTGCAACCTCGTTCCAGTTGAGTCAAGATTCAAGACCTCATGCTTATGTTCCATAGAAATGAATTCATGATGAAAGCTCAAGTACATGTTTCAAGATATTTTCAAAAAGATAAATTTCAAATTCTTTCAAAATTATGTGCTCAACAAACTCCCACTACAAGTTTTCACTTTATCCTTTCATTAAGGGGGAGTATAATAATTATTAGTTTCATTCTGCATGCACTCCTGTTCTCCCAAGACTTAGTTAGGCTTAGGTGAATTCCGGACATTAACTTGTTTTTAATTTAATAATTATCAAAAATTGTAAACATATATGCAATTTTTAAAGGGGAGAATAGTGAATAAAATGTGATCAATACGGATTAATAACGGATACGATCTTCAATCTATAAGTGCGTTCCCAATCCTCGCATGTGCAAAACTCTTTCATAATATGGTGCATATGTGTAGGGGGAGCCTTTTGGTAATTCTGGAAACTCTTAATGTGTCTTAAATGATTTCTCAGATACGTTGATTGATTTTTATCAAATGGTTTTATGGATCCTGATGGCAATACCCTAAAGACCGACCAACTGTTATTTCTCAAGGAGTTATAAGGCGGTTAAGGTTAGGTTTACTCGTTCCATGATCCAACCAGAACCGGACGGATCTACCCAGGAACACTCTATTAGATAGAGTAGAAGTCTTAGGTATGATTGAAAAAGGAGTAAAGTGAGAATAAGGGAATAGTGCGTCTGAGATGGAGCTAGTACTGGAACATACCCAACAAGGCACTAGTCATGAAGTCTCGGTAAGCACTGAAGGGGTTAAAAAATGAAAAAGAAATGTAAGGATAAAGGGTGTAAAGAAAGAAGCCCTCCATACAACCTTAGGCAGAAACCGGGTCAATACATAATCTATCGATAATCACAAAGATGATTCTGATATTGAAGACTGACATCATGGACCCAGTGATGCAATGCAGAACCTTCCCTTACCACTCATAATCTCTCAAAAGATTTTTGTTTCATTTTTCATAGAGATCAACACGTTTCTATCGGCTTTCTCATTCCGAGCTCGTTGATATTGAAAAGGTGGCAATCTGCTCCAGCCTCCGTTTACCAAATAACAAATGTGCACTCATAGAGTCTAGAGCCAACGAGATCCATCAAAAATCTCACTAGGACACAAATTCCAATATACAAAATGTTGTACATCATTATACAACATTTGGTATCAAAGATTCCTACGCACTATCCTTGTGATACTGCCAGAACATCAAAGTGATGCTCTTTAGTATCCATAATGATGATGGAAATCCTGCTTGAGTCAACATCAAACAAGCTTTTGGTAGGTGGCTTGTGAGATTCTATATGAATCAAGCTTGTGTCAACTGGATATTGGTAATGGTCCAGTATATGAATTGACTACTAAATCAGTCAGAAAGTAACTAACTGATTCACTCTTACCATGTTGTCTGCTTTGAGACGCTCTGGTAATAAGAACAAGCAAGTACAGTGAATCTAATGCAATCGCGTTAGAGGATCTGACACTTTGAGCTGGAAACCCTGTCAAGGAGATTCTTTTAAATTGAATCTACATGATCACAAGTACAGTAGTCATACTGTAAAACGATCCTCATAGAATAGGAGGTTAATGTAACCGAACTTAAGACGAATGACAAAGCTATATTCGTCCATACCTATTGTTTATCACTAACATTAATTTTCAGGTATAAGTGATAGCGTTGCAACCTCATTCCAGTTGAGTCAATATTCAAGACCTCATGCTTATGTTCCATAGAAATGAATTCATGATGAAAGCTCAAGTACATGTTTCTAAGTCTTCCGCAATCTCTGATGTATAAGAACTCCTGATAAGTATAGAATACACATATCTATTTATGCTTAAAACAACCCAATTAAACCCAAAACAATCCAAAAATGGCAAAAATATGCTTGTATTTATGTTTTGTGTATGCAGGTATGGATAAGTCAAAAATCACAAGAAAACAATCAAAAAACGAGCAAGCACGGACACGAGAATCAGAAGAGTACAAAGCCGAAGCCAAGAAATGTCAAGCCTCAGCCCAACCCTTAGCTAAAATCCTTTTATAACATCTACAAGGACCAATCTTGAAAATTTCCAAAGTTATTTATAACTAGAAATGGAATA
>BQNB010143357.1:0-17001 GCA_026074375.1 Tanacetum coccineum | reverse complement strand
CACAGGGTTAAAATCATTAGATCAGATAACGGCACTGAGTTTAAGAATAGGGATATGCTTGAATTTTGCGGGAACAAGGGAATAAAAGAGTATAACAATGCCATAACTCCATAGCAGAATGGAGTTGCTAAAAGAATGAACAAGACCCTAATTGAGGCTGCTAGAACTATGCTAGCAGACACACTTTTACCAACTACTTTTTGGGCAGAAGCAGTTAGTACTGCTTGCTATATCTTTAATAAGGTAAAAGTGACAAAACCTCAAAACAAAACTCCTTATGAGCTTTTGTTTGGTCACAAACCTATTATTAGCTACATAAGACCTTTTGGGTGCCATGTTACCATTTTAGATACTCTAAGTGTGCTTGGCATGTTTGATGGAAAGTGTGATGAGGGTTTCTTAGTTGGAGGGTTTATAATTTAGTAACCAAAAAGGTAGAAGTAAATCTGCATGTAAAATTTCTTAAAGAAAAACCTAATGTGAAAGGAGTAGGTTATAGATGGATGTTTGATATTGATTATCTCACTGATTCTATGAATTATATTCCTGTGTCTTTGGACAATCAATCTAACCCATATGCAGGTACTTCAGAGGTAACTAACAATGCAGGTACTCTACAATCTCCTAATGCAAATGCTTCTGAGGAAGTAGATGAGGATGAGGAGCTTATTGTTATGCCTACAGCAATCAAGCATTCTGCAGTAAAAGTTGGACCAAAGAAGTATTCTACTAATTCAAAAGAAGAGAAGTTTTTGACAGAACTTCAAAACCTTCAAACACAAGAGAAGGAAGCTTTTTCTATTGGCATTTTAGAAGATACTCCTGAAATTCTAGCTTATTAGAAGAGACATGTATCAACTGCCAAAAGCATTTAAGGAAGTCACTACTGACAAAGCTACCAGTAACTAACTCATTAAAATTCTGGTAGGTGAACCAGCAAACACTCAACCTTCAGATCAAATATTCAGACATGCCCAAGCACACAATCTTAACAAGCCTCAGAAAGGGAATATTTGATAAGCTCTTATGATGAAGAGGGAATTTTCCATGATTCAAAACTTTATAATGAGCATTGATACAGGAGGGGTACAATAGACAAGACTTTATTTATTAAGAAGGACAAGAAGGATATCATGCTAGTTCAAGTGTATGTAGATGATATCATTTTTGGCTCTACTAGAAAGTCTTGGTGTGATGAATTTAAGGCATTGATGAAAGGCAGATTTCAAATGAGTTCTATGGGGTGAGCAACATAATCTTCCCTAGATTAGCAAGTCAAGCAAAAGACATATGGAATTTTTATATTCTCAAGAACAATATTTTGCGACATGCTGAAAAAGTTTGACCTTGCAAGTGTGAAAACTGCAATAACCCCAATGGAGACCAAGATGGCATTGACAAAAGATGAGGAAGCTGATGAAGTGGATGTACACTTATACAGATCCATGATAGGTTCTCTCATGTATTTAACTGCCTCTAGGCCTGATATAATGTTTGCAGTATGTGCTTGTTCTCGTTTTCAGGTTACTCCCAAGACTTCACACCTTAATGTTGTGAAGAGAATCTTTAAGTATGATATGTGTGAAAACACATATCCGTTTTATATCAAAAATGATCCATAAAAGAAAAAATTGTGCTTTAAATGCTTGAATATTGCTTGTTTTGTCTTTGTGATTGTGTAGGTACGGATATTGCAAAAATCTCAAGAAAACGGTCATAACCGGACAAACACGGACACGGGAACGGAATTGAGTGTGCAAAAGCCGGGAGAATGCTATCAAGGTCAACAAAAGTCAAACCTTGGTCAACTAAAGTCAACCATAAAAAGACAAAACCCAAAATTCCTAAATCAGTCCCTCAAAGTTAACCTAATTGCAAAAATAATCCCTAAACCCTAAAGGTGTTAACTCTTGTTTATAAGAGTTAACACCCATTAACCTCTTATAACAATACCATGGCCCATTTCCTGTTATCCAATACACCTGGCCCAAAACCTTTATAAGCCCAAGGTCAAACAAGTTATAACCCGGGTCAAAGGAAGTCAAACGCACCCTTTATAAAAGAAAAGGCGCGGGAAATGCTGTTATTACTATTCACCATCTTCAACCTTTTACCCCGAGTCAAAATCAAAGGGCAAATGCAAATTGACTACATGGCTACGCAATTCAAGTAATAAAGACTGACATGGCAGAGTTATACATCATCAAACGCTCTTATTGGTCAATACCCAAAAGGGAATGACACGCGTACAATGAAGGAAACACATCAAGGGCTAGGTTTTTACACTAAATCATGCCTAAAAGAAGCACAAAGGCCTCTGACACACGGATTGCCACGTTGGCAATCCGTGTGATCAAAATCTAATCCAACGATGGAGAGAGAGCATCCAATGATTGAAGGAATGAAAGGACAGGATTTATGGGAGCATCTACCAACCTCCAAGGCCTAGAAGCATCTCCTGATGGCTATAAATAGCCCCTCACATTCACACACACGATATCTAGTTTTTTTTAGCTTTTGAACTTTAGCTTATGTAATTTTCATAAATTAGCTTATGTAGTTTTAATTCAGTTTTTAAAAGTTTATTGTAATCTCAGTTTTAACATATTGTAATCAGTTTATTAGTTAATGAAATCATAAGTTTTATTTTAATAATCTAACATAAGCTTTTTACTCTCAAATGTTGTTGCTACTGTTACATAAATTCCTAATAAGCTCATACAATCTCTCTGAGTCTATAAGCTCAGATTGAGCTCATATAAGTAATCTAATCTACTTAAACTCCTAAAATTAGTCTAAAACCTTTGCTAAATAGGATTAAGCTTTTTTTTAAAAGATGATCTTACCATGGAAGAGCTCATAAGGACTTTTACTGTCTTATTCTTAATAAGTCAGAGCTTGTAGACATCTTTATTGAGCCCTTTATTGCCTTTGTTTAGCTAAGGCCTTTGTAAGTTTTCTTTATCCTTTCTATCTTTAAATTCCTAGTATATTTTGCTTATTCTACTTACATGCTAGCTTATTTGTGCTTAATCTTGTCTCATTGTGCTTATTAATCATGTTTGATCATCTGTTTTTAGCATATGTAGTTTAGATCTTAGGTTTTCATATTTTGTCTTATAAATCATTAAAAATCCAAAAAATTAGCATAAGTAGTAGATTAGTATTTTTGGCTTAATTTCTTGTTAGTATAAGCTCATTAGGTCTTTTATAAGTTGTTTATTATCTAATCTTTGAAAATTGTTCACTAGATTTTAAATTTTCAAGCTTAAATAGATTCTATGATTTTTAAAGGAGTGTTTGGATTTACTTAGTTTGACCTCAAAAAGTCAAAGGAAATTGATGTAAACTTTTGAATTAGATAAGTAATCATATAAAATCAATTTGTGAAGTGAAATCATGGATTAATTTTCAAATTTGAGAAAGTTTTAGTGAAAACTATTTGAATTTGCACCAGGGGAGTTTTATTTTTTAAGTTAATAAGAAATATTTGATCCAAGCCTTCCTAAGCTTGGATTTTGTTTGATTGGTGTTTATCCTCACTATTTGTGTGGTAACAAAAGCAAAGGATTAAGACCCATAAGGTCACCTGCAATTTAGTTTAAAGAATGGAGTTGCTGAAAGAATGAACAGGACCCTAATTGAGGCTGCTAGAACTATGCTAGCAGACTCACTTTTACCAACTACTTTTTGGGCAGAAGCAGTTAGTACTGCTTGCTATATCTTTAATAGGGTAAGAGTGACTAAACCTCAAAACAAAACTCCTTATGAGCTTTTGTTTGGCCACAAACCAATGATTAGCTACATAAGACCTTTTGGGTGTCATGTTACCATTTTAGATACTCTTAGTGTACTTGGCAAGTTTGATGGTAAATCAGATGAGGGTTTCTTAGTTGGTTACTCACTAAACAGCAAAGCCTATAGGGTATATAATTTAGTAACCAAGAGGGTAGAAGTAAATCTGCATGTAAATTTTCTTGAAGAAAAACCAAATGTAAAAGGTGTAGGGTATAGATGGATGTTTGATATTGATTATCTCACTGATTCTATGAACTATATTCATGTGTCTTTGGCAATCAATCTAACAAACATGCAGGTACTTCAGAGGTAACTAACAGTGCATGTACTCTACAATCTCCTAATGCAAATGCTTCTGAGGAAGCAGATGAGGATGAGGAGCTTATTGTTGTGCCTACAGCAATCAAGCATTCTGCAGCAAAAGTTGGACCAAGGAAGTCTTCTGCTAATTCAAAGGAAGAGAAGTTTTTGACAGAACTTCAAAACCTTCAAACACAAGAGAAGGAAGCTTTTTCTACTGGCATTTCAGAAGATACTCCTGAAATTCTAACTTTTAGAAGAGACTTAGATCAACTTGCTCAAAAGCATTTAAGAGAAGTAACTACTGACAACGCTACCAGTACTAACTCAGTTAATTCTGGTACTGAACCAGCTAATACTCAACCTGCTGATCAAGATGATTCAGATATGCCAGAACTCACAATCTTTAACAAGCCTCAGAAAGGGATTTTTGATGAAGCTTCTTATGATGACGAGGGTATGGTCCATGATTTCAATAACTTACCAACAGAGGTAGCTGTTAGTCCCATTCCTACTCTTAGGATTCACAACATTCACCCACAAAGCCAAATACTTGGCGATCCTAAGTCATCTGTGCAAACTAGAAGCAAAGTGAAGTAAACTTCAGGAGCACAAGCACTTGTAAGTTATGTTCAAAAGCAACAAAGGAACAATCACAAAGATCAACAGCATTGCTTGTTTGCCTGCTTCTTATCTCAGGAGGAACCTAAAAAGATTTCTAAAGCTCTTAAAGATGATAGTTGGGTTGAAGCTATGCAAGAGGAGTTGTTACAGTTTAGGCTGCAACATGTATGGATTCTAGTAGATCTACCTCATAGAGCAAAGGTGATTGGAACAAAATGGGTATACAGAAACAAATGGGATGAAAGAGGAGTAGTTGTTAGAATTAAGGCAAGATTAGTGGCCCAAGGTCATAGACAGGAGGAGGGTATTGACTAAGATAAGGTTTTTGCTCCTGTGGCAAGAATAGAAGCTATTAGATTATTTTTAGCCTTTGCCTCATTTATGGGGTTCATAATATACCAAATGGATGTCAAAAGTGCATTTTTGTATGGCACTATAGATGAAGAGGTGTATGTTTCTCAACCTCCTGGTTTTGTTGATCCTGATCATCCTAAGAAGGTTTATAAGGTTGTCAAAGCTTTATATGGACTTCATCAAGCCCCTAGAGCTTGGTATGCTACTCTATCAACATTTCTAGAGTTCTATGGGTGAACTCATTTTCTTCCTTGGATTGCAAGTCAAACAAAAGACAGATGGAATTTTCATTGCACAAGACAAGTATGTTGCAGACATGCTAAAAAAGTTTGACATTGCTAGTGTAAAAACTGCAATAACCCCTATGGAGACCAATATGGCATTGACAAAAGATGAGGAAGCTGATGAAGTGGATGTACACTTATACAGATCCATGATAGATTCTCTCATGTATTTAACTGCCTCTAGGCCTGATATAAGTTCTCATTTTCAGGTTACTCCCAAGACTTCACACCTTAATGTTGTGAAGAGAATCTTTAAGTACCTTAAAGGCAAACCCAATTTGGGCTTATGGTATCCTAAAGAATCATCCTTTGACCTGGAAGCTTTCTCAGACAGTGACTATGCTGGGGCCAATCTTGACAGGAAATCCACAACTGGTGGTTGTTAATTTCTTAGAAGCAAATTAATTTCATGGCAATGCAAGAAACAACCCATAGTGGCTACCTCCACAACAGAAGCTAAATATGTAGCTGCTGCAAGTTGCTGTGGACAAGTATTGTGGATTCAGAATCAAATGTTGGACTATGGTTTCAATTTCATGAATACCAAAATTCACATTGATAATGAAAGCACAATCTGCATTGTGAAGAATCTGGTGTATCACTCCAAGACAAAGCACATAGAAATCAGACACCATTTCATACGAGATTCTTATGAGAAAAAGCTCATTAGGGTGGAGAAAATTCACACAGACTTCAATGTAGCTGACTTATTGACCAAAGCTTTTGATGGACCAAGGTTCAATTTCTTAGTTGTTAATATTGGTATGATAAATCCATAGCTACATTTAAGGAGAGGATTAAATGTATAGTTTGTAATCCAGTAGTATTAATTAGTAGAATTAAGTATGATAGGTTATATTAATTCTAGACCTAGTAGTAATATGTGTTTCAAGTTATTTTGTAGTATATTTTGTGTGTGGCTTAACATTTTCAGGTTATACTTGGATTTCATGAAGGATTGGAGCATGGATTAAAGTTGCACTGAAGTTGTGAAAAAGTTAATTCGGGTATTGTGATTATTAATTTTGGTAGTTTACTAGTTAATCCTAGTAAGCTTATTGTTAGTTCTGACAATATACTATTAATACTGGTTGACCAGACTTAAGTCTGGTAGGCAAATATTAATACTGGTAACTAGTCGTTAGTACTGTTTGGTCGCACAACTTTGAATTTTCTCTAAATATAACCGTTAGAGCAAATTGCAGGGATATTTAAGAGGATAATGATACAAATTGGATATTTACTGTTTTATCTCACCTAAAATAGTTTTCTTCATTAAAAGGAACCTATTTTATTGGAGGGATAATTGAAATTCACTATTTTTCATATATAAAGTCAATTAGCCATTTCAATCAGTACTAAGTTACCAAAACACGTCAAACCCAGTTGATAATCTTCAACAATCCAACCTCATTACTATAATTTCAAAAGAATGGCTTCAATGAAATACTGCGACAAGCATAATCAAGTGGGCTTCTTAAAGAAACCTGAAGAAAGTGTAGGGTTTGCAGAGATAGTCGACTTTTTAAAAGGATCGCATATCAGGTATGCCTTATCTCACAATCCGACTATCCATGACTCCCTAGTCAAATAGTTTTGGCAGACTGCAACTGCCTCAACTCTTGCTGATAGGACTCTAGAACTAAGAGCAACCATAGATACTCTTGAGTATGCCATCACTGAGGCATCTGTTTGAAGTAAGCTTCAATTAGACGATGCTTCGGGAATTTCTATGTTGCCAAATACTGAGATTTTTGAGGGAATGGGGAATATAGGGTATCCAACTGATGGTTCTTTTACCTTTTGGAAAAGCTTTTTCACACCCCAATGGCAATTCTTTATCCATTATATTTTACACTGCATAAGCCCTAAAAGTGGTGGATGGGATCAATTTGGTAGCAATATTGCAACTGCTTTGATTTGTCTTTCCACTGGCAGGGTTTATAACTTTTCAAAATTGATTTTTGGTGGAAATGGTGGCTAATTTGAAAAGTAAAACTAAGTTTTTGATGTACCCTCGCTTTCTACAAATGATTTTGGAAATACAAACTAAAAACAAACACCCTTATTTGGCTGTGGCCTTGACCAAAAATATTTTTGGAAACATGAAAAGGGGTTTTAGGAGGGTACCAAGACCTTTATTGCCTGCTATGTTGCCTGTTGTTGATCAAAGTACAGGACCAGCAGCTCAAGCTGAGGATCAACCATCATCTTCTGGACCATTACCATCAACATCTCAACCTACACCTGTAGCTAAACCTACACCTGCACTTGAACTAACAAATCACCCGACATCACCTTCACCTGAACCTGACAATGAACCCACTGAGCACACCTTTGAACAACCATCACCTGAACACCAACCACTCTCACCAAGACAGGAACCTAAAGCTCTACAATCTCAGGATCCTTCTCACCCTCATGTGCCAGAGGCAAGATCTTTGACAGTGGAATACCTCCTTCATATGGTTCCCACTTTGATCATAAAGGGTTGATAGCTTGGAGACAGATCTTAAGCAGACTAAGCAGACCATGGGAAAAGCAATAGTGAAATTAGTAAAGAAGGTCAAGAAATTGGAAAATATTCTCAATAGAAGAAAAGTGGTTCTAACTGCATCAGAGGATGAAGAACCAAAGGATCAGGGGAGGATATTTAAAGGCATTAAAAAGATGATCCCTAGTTCTTTGTTACTCCGACTAAACCCTTCAGAGAGACCAGGAAGAAGAAATCAACAGCCCTACAACCCTGGAAGCAGTTAAAACACTGTTCAAAGGTTGCTTCAGCAGAGGTCACAATCATTTTATAAAAGGTAAAAGATACAAATGATGAAAAGAGTTTCAAGGGAAAAGACTTTAAAACATTAGAACTCTGGCTTAGAAGAAAGTAAATACGGTTGGGCTAAAGTTAGTACTTGGTAGTGACCCAGTTAAGTTTTGCTAGGCCAAACAGAAGGAAAAGCTCCAATGATACATATGAAGAGACTCAAAGCAAGCTCCCGAAAAGAACTAAAGAACAAATCAAAGAAAGAAGCTATTCTTTTCGGCGGAGCCATAATGATAGCAAATCTAGAGGAAAAGAAACTGCCCAAAACAAATTTCATTTTGATGCATTATATGGCTAAAAGAATAGAAGAATAAGAAGAATAGTTTCACTGAGCAACAAAACAAAGAAACGCTCAAGTCAGTTTAAAGCTCAACATTAATACTAAAAGAAAAGATTTAGATTGTAATTATAGCTAAGATTGAGGCAATGCAAAGTTAGCAAAATTGCGTTATAGCTTAAGAAATTTCTAAAAAGACATTTCAAAGATGAATGGTAGTGACTTAGTAAATCAAAGAAAGAAATACAATATGCATAGAAAAGGCAAAATAAAAAAGAATAAGCCTATGACCATCACAATGTAGGCATTTACATGTCAAACTATGTGAAGAATCAAGGAACATGGAAGCTTTCTTAGTTGAAGAAGTTAAAGTTTAATAAGATTAAAGAAGAGTTTGATAAGCTGGTTAAGCAAGTTGATACTTTTGTTCCTATAGGTCTTAAAGCTACAAAGGCCGAGTTGAAAAGAATTTGTGAAGAGCTTCAAACAAAAACTACTAAAAGGCAAAAGATTGATGATAAAGATGCATAATTTACAGAAAAAGGGGTAAAAGAGTCTGTAAAGAAAATGGGAAAAAGAAGGAAACAGAAAGCAAGGAAAGGGTTACACACTGCTAAGGATGAATCTGAAAAAGATGAAGCTAGTAAAGAAGATGATCCTTCTTCAGGTACAAATGTTCTAATTAATCCTGTTCCTGTAGCTGTTAAATCTCCTAGTATAGCAAGCTATAAGATCATCAAGCAAGGCAAGAAAGGTGTATATCAAATAGTAAGGGAAAATGGTACTGATAAGGTTTATATGAGCTTCGGAGCCATGCTTAAAGAAATATCAAGAGAAGATCTTACAAAATTGTACAAAATTATGATGCATAGATATGGTACAGAGGGTCCAACAGATGATTATGAGAGAGTGTTTTGGGAGAACTTGAAGATAATGTTTTATGCACCTCTTAGTACTGATTTAGTTTGGAGCTTACCAGGTCAACAAAAGATAATAAGTTTGAGATACTATGAAACCTACAGAGTGCATTGCTTGAACCTAGACTCAGCTGATATTTACATGTTAGCAGAAAGAAAATATCCTTTATCAGCTGATGTATGCCAAACTATGCTGAAAATGAAGCTTCTGGATAGAAAGATGAATGAGGATTGTTATAAACTTTTGAAAATGATGAAGAAGAAAGCTGGTGTTAGAAATGATAGAGTTGTCAGTAACTGTAGCTATATGTTGGAACTGTGAACTATAATGGAAGAGAGAAGGGTTTGGGTGTTGGCTAACCACCACACAACAAATGGTTATCAGTCCACCATGTCTAACAGACATAAGGACTGGCTAGTCCAAAGCAAACGGCTTTAGTAAAGACTTCTTAAATTCATTGATGGTTGAGAGTTTACCAAAAATTGTATGGTAATCAACTCACCATATCTGTTTAAGTAAAGAGTTGACTAGCCTTGAGCAAACGGCTACAGGTAAAGGCGTCTCAAATCCGTTCATGGCTGTAATGATTTGCCAAAAATCATATGGTATTCAACTCACCAATGTTTTACGTGCTGAGAGTTGAAATGATTTTTAGTCGACCATAGACATGCACCTTTCTGGTGGCCAAAGGACTGGCTACTCTAGAGTTAATGGCTAACTGGTAAAGAGACATCAAATCCATTAAATTTTTAATGATTCACCTCTTACAGGAGTTAACACACCTGGAAGTGATGAGAATAGTCTAAAACTATATGATTTGATGTATATATAGTCAATGTAGCTGTTTATGAAGTGTTGCTAAAAAGTTTTGAAGAATAGTTGCTGCAAAGATCAAATAGAGATGATTTGAAAGTTGCAGTTCAAGAATAATTCAAAGAGTTTTGTTTACAACATCCTCAGGAAGCTCAAATTGAAGACACTTGAAGAAACTTGAAGTTCACAAGTGAAGATCAAGTTAGGGGAGGATTGTTAGGAATTATTGTAAACAGACTTAAGTCTGGTAGTTATAGAGTTAAGTCTGGTAGACATAGTTAAGTCTGGCAGTACTAAGTTAAGTCTGGCAGTACTATAGTTAGTACTGGTCTTGTAGTTAAGTATGTTTATGTAACAGAATAGTTAATAGTTATCTTAGAGATATATTAGGGAAGGATAAGTATTATCCTTTCACACGTTTATAAAGCCCATTAGAGTTTTCTTAGTGTATAAAAGGAACCCTACAGCATAATGTTTAACATAACATTCAAATAGAAATTAATAGAAAATAGAAAAGTTTTTATATTGTGTTCTTCTTAATACTTGTGTTAAGATTCCGCATTAACATATAGTATTTATAGTCATTGTCTCTCACATAGTTGATTTGGATTTATTCAAGTTAGCTATTGTCTTACAAAAGGCTAAACAGATCCAAAACTTTAGACCTACATTAGCCGAAACACTATAAATCTTGGTGTCTTGGTTTGATCGTTTCTTTCTCTATCTCTCTATATTGTTATTGTTTACCTAGTTCATTACATTAGATAGTTTAATTGTGATTCATATTATTGATTGATTGATATACAACTCGAATTAAACAATTTTCTAAGCAAAGTTTTAAAACAGATAATTAACCAGTAAACTATTCAACCCCCCTTCTAGTTTCCTACAAACAACATTTAACAAGCACCTCACAGTCACCATCTTAACAACATGAGAGAAAGTCTCCTCATAATCTATACCTTCCTTTTGACCAAAACCTTGAGCCATAAGTCTAAATTTATATCTATCAACTTCACCACTAGACCTATACTTAATCTTATAAATCTACTTACTTCCTATGGCTTTTCTATCCTTAGGCAATTCATTAATTTCCCAAGTACCATTTCTAAGTAAAGCATCCATTTCTTGATTCATAGCATCAGTCTAATGAGGGAATTTAGAAGCTTTAAAATAAGACTTTGGTTTACTATTTTTATCAAGTTAAGTCACAAAAAAAATCAGAATTAAGTTTTGAATAACCAACATATTTTCAAGACCATATTTCACTTTAGACTCAACAACAAAATCATTATAATTTCTTGGAAACACACTTTGTCTAGAAGACCTTCTAACATGTTGAACACCTTGAGAAGTACTTGGATTCTGTTCCAAATTACCCTCAAAAAAAAATATTTTCTTCAAGTGTGGTAACCTCCTCATTCTGTGCAGCAATGATGTCATCACTGCTATAAGCATCATTTCCAGAATTACTAACTGGAAAATCAGCAGTGTTCACATCACCACCAAAGAAGAGCTGCTGCTATCACTTTGTGACTTTTGATCAGTTTTCAGCTTAGGGTCTACTCTCTTATCATAATTAGGCATCTCAGGGTATTCAACATCAAAAAAGTTTATATGACTAACATCTTGTAAAACATTAGTAGTATCATTTTTTCCAATAACATAATCCTTAAAAGGAAAAATATTCTCAAAAAACTTAACATCTCTTAAAAAAATAAACTGGTGCTTATCAAGACTATATAACATATATCTTTTTTTAAAATTAGAATACCCTATCATAACACACTCTTTAGACCTACTACTAAATTGTCATTATTGTTGATGATAATAGTAAAGCACAAACATCCAAACATTCTTAAGTGAGAGAGAGTAGGAAATTTTTTATATATCATCTCATAAGGAGACTTTCTATTTAGCACAGAAGAAGGGAGTCTGATAATAAGATAAGTAGTAGTTATAATACACTCAGTCCGCATCTTTAAAGGAATTCCCTCCAGAAACATAAGGGATCTAGCAACATTTAATAGATGCATATGTTTCCTCTCAGCAATCCCATTTTGTTGTGGAGTATAAACACAAAATGTTTGATGTATAACTCTTTTATCAGTACATAGTTTATTAACAGTTTGATTAATAAACTCAGTTCCATTATCACTTCTAAAAAACTTTAATTTTCCTTTTAAAATTATTTTCAATCAAGTTATAGAAAACAATTATAAAATGTGGAACCTCATCTTTTGCTTTAATCAAACATACCCAAATAGCCCTTGTGTAATCATCCACAACAGTAAAAAAATATCTGAACCTTTCAAAACTAGCAACCTTATAAGGCCCACATAAGTCTAAATGCACAAGATCACCCAAAAACTTAGAAGTGTGATCACTTAAAGGAAAATATTCTCTAGTCTGTTTAGCCCTTTGACAAATTTCACAACAAACATTTTTATTCTTATTATCAATTTGTAAAGACTCTTTTAAGACATTTAGAACTGGTTTTGCAGGGTGACCAAGCCTGTAGTGCCAATCATGCTAAGATAGATAGCATTGGTATCTAAAGGCACTATTATTACTTTCAATACCTTGATCATTAAAGTAGTGTAACCCTTCACATTGGTCACCAATCCCTAGAACATTTCTCATATCAAATCCTAAAAATAGCATCTACTCTCATCAAAGGCAATAATAACCTTATTTTCTTTAGCCAGTTTATGAATAAAATTCAGAGTAACACAGTATTCATGTATAACCAACACATCATACAAAACAAAGCCATTAGATAACTTAAGATTTCCAATCTTAGAAATAAAGGCCTCTGTCTCATTAGGATGTCCAACCTTTATTTTAAGATGAGGAATATCAAGGACATTATCTAATTCCTTATCATTGTAAGTCATATGTTGATTTGCTCCTAAATCAACAATTTTACCATTATTAACTAATTTTGGTTTAAAATTTGTATTTGAACAAAAAACTTATAAAACTTATTAAAGTTTTTTTAAAAAGTAGAACTGTTATTAATGTAAGTGCCTGCCATATTGGCCTGCACATTCTTTCTAATTTTATTGCCTTTGATAAGAGAGCTGAGAGTAGCCATTTGTTCATCTGTAAACCCTGAAGATGAACTAGACCCAACAGAATTATTATTAGAAATAGTTTTCCTTTTAAAATTTTAACCATACTTCTTCTTTTTAAAATTAGCAAGATAACCAATGATTTTAAAACATCTATCTATAGTATGACCATTAAAACCATAGTTCTCACAAACCAAAGCAGAACCCCCACCTTATCTAATATTTATCAAGTTATTAGGCCTTAGTGGTCCATTATTAACATTCTGATTATTTCTTTAAAGATTATTTCTATTAGGCACACTAGAAACAAAAGCAGAAGCCTGATTCCTCTGAGAGGAACCAGCAATACTACCAGCAGTAAATCTGTGAGATTCCTCACAAGAGATGGTAGCATATGCACTTCTAACATCAGCTAAAACCTCTCTAGAGAGAATAGACCTTCTAATTTGCATATAAGAATCATCTAATCCCATAAGAAATTGCATTAACTTCATCAACTGGTTATGTTTCTTAAAACCTTTAGAAGCATTGCAAACACATTTAGGCAATTCAATCATAGCATCAAATTATTTCCATAGAGCATTCAGCTTATGATAATAATCAGCAATAAAAGAACCATTTTGCTTAAGAGTATGAATCTGATAATGCAAACCAAACATTATTAACCCATTAAATTTATCACAAGTTTTCTTTAATTCTTACAAACTTGTTTAGCTCTTTTTGAAAAAATTTGACCCAAGAAAAGTTCCTCTGATATTGAATTTAAGATCCAACCCAACATAATAACATTAACCCTATGCCATTGTCTACCAAGAACCTCATCTGTATTAGACCTTTTACAAGTCCCATCAATAAAACCAGTTTTGTTTTTCCCTTCTAAAGCCAAATGAATGGCACAAGACCACACTTGATAATTTTCAGTTCCTTTTATTTTTATTGAAACAACAGTTAAAGTAGTAGTATCATTATGATGTAAATGTAATGGGTCACTAATATCTAATTTACTTATCAGAGTAACAAGATCCTTAACATAATCATCACCATTCTCATAGTTATGAACTGATATGATGAAACAATCAACAACAGATAATCAAGATAAAAGAGAAAGGAAGAAAGAAGTTATCAGGTTTTCACACCACTTAAGGTGACAGATCAAGGACTTAGAGAATCACTTTAAAACTAAAGAGAGAGAGTAAAAAAGGTGTTATAGAGCTCTTAATAAAGGGCGGCAGAAAAATAATACCAAACCGACTATTCTCTTGATTCACTTAGTCAAGAGAGCTATCAGATTAATCAGCAACAACCCACAACTAAAAGTCGAGATCCACAAAACCCTAATTTCTCAAAATTAGAGTTAAACAACCTAAAACTTCAAGATCCAATGATTAATCACCCTTAATTACCAATAATCAACCAGAGATTAACAAACCCCCAAAGATCTAACAAAACCCTAATTTCTCAAAATTAAGGTTTTTACAAAGTACTAATTTATTTGTGAAATAAAACAACAGATCTGGCACACAATTGAATTAATTAAAGAAAGAACAATTAATTTTGAAAAAATCCCCAAATTTTATGAAACCTTAATTTCTTTAGAAAATAATTTCAGAGCAACCTTGCTCTGATACCATTAAGAAAATATGATTCAGATTATAAAATATAAACTCAAATCTTAATTTGAATATCAAATCCTGATCTCAATTAGTACAATAATCAAAACCAATAATCTACCACTGCTAATTAGGTATGGATCAATTATCTAAAGTGATAATTATGCTATTACAATAATTAAAATCAAACCAAAGATCAAGATGATCTTATAAAACTAGGGTTAGAAACTTTTGAGAGAGAAAAGTATAATCACAGGAGAAGAGAGAGAGGAGAGATCAGGATCCTCATAGGAGAAGGTTAAGGATCCTTTTATAGGAGCTTGACCAAACTTAGGAAATCAGCAAATGGAACAAACACCCCTTCATACTTTTAGCTCTTGTCACTTGAGCCCAAAGCTATCTCAAAGCTAAATCTGAAATATAACAAATGACATAATAATCCCTGAAATATTATTACCAGGAGGAGACTATATTTCAACACAAGAATTGGTTGTACTGGTTCTGTTTGGCTTTTTTATTTGGTTTTCTATGCCCTTAATGTGTTAATGGAGCAAAATGTTATATATTTAGTTCAATTTAGATTAAAGAGTAGATTGTGTTTCCTACGATTAACCTCAATCACGGGCATGTAAATGTTAAACGACATCGAGACTTAAAATATGCCTTTGAGTTGTTTTTGTACCAATAGAACATTAAAGCGGAAAGACTACTATAAGGAAAACCCACAAATTAAAATAACCACTGATTAAGACACATAAAAAGCTGGAACACAACTTCTTTTGGATGTTTTGTCCACTAAAATATTTACACCTTGAAAGAATTAGAATGAAAAAGGCTAATTTATAAACTTCAAATGAAAAAGTAATTTCATTATAAGCTATCTATTTTCCAAAAAAATTGACCTAGGTAAGTTGAAGTCGCGGTTGATCTAAGCTGTCACGAAGAGATATGCCCAATTTTCTATCTAAAAACATGCACCATTGTATCTAAGTATATTTATTGTTGTCAAATAACTCTTCAAATGTTAACAAAAAGAAATATCAAAGTAACTTTTCATCTACTACCAAAAACCTAAAAACCATGGATAACTTTCCTAGCCACCACTTGCTCAAAACCAGAATCACAAACTTAAGCCTAACACTGCTATTCTACAACACACCACAGATGAGTAGAACAAAAAGGGCTCGTGATTGAAAAAGGTGCGTTCATGTAAAACAGTTGATATCATAGACATATCATAAGAAACATGTTTATAGATACCCGTATGTAAGTCGGGACACAACGACTGAAAAAGAGGCATTATTCAAGAATTGAGAGTGAAACAACAACGACCGTAAACATCTCTTGTGGAATTAAAGGTATTTTAGAGAGAATCATCTAAAAGTTTGTTTAAAGAGAAATTAAAGTTCTTAGCTACTAAGGATTTATGACCTTACACCAAAAAAACCTAAAAACTTTCACTTTTAAAGCTTATTTGATTACTCTTTTGTGAAGTTCTAGAGAGAAAGAAATGAATCAGAGGAAAAAGGATTATGTATTTAATTGTTGAGTTACAAATGTAACCGATTTACAAATATAAAGATGAAAAATAACATAAAAGTTACAAAATTAGTCCCTCAAAACTCTAAACATTACAATTTAACTCTTGTCTTTTGTACACTCCCCCTTAAGTTAAGAGTTGGATAAGCTTGAAACACCCAACTTAGATAAGAGTTTAGTATGCTGATCCAGTGTCACAACCTTGGTAAAAACATTAGCCAATTGTGTGAAAACCATAAAGATCATTATTGCTCTAGTTTGTTAAGAACTAATCTAGGATAATGATAACATAGGGGAATATTCAAACATAGAATCAATATTATCATAATAAGGTTTTACCAAACATTCCAAGCCCTAATATTATTTGATCAGAACAATACGGTTACATCAATGAACTATAATAGGGATCAAGGAAAACCTTGATTACCTTGAGGCTAAAACTAACCAAACCCTAGATGTCTACATTAGTGTAGGATCCCGTAACACTTCACTTCATAGAATCAAACACGAAATCGGACTAGAAATGAGAAAGAAAGATTGAGTTGTTTAGAGAGAGAAAGAGGAGAGAGAATGTGAGAGAGAAATT
>BQNB010143356.1:0-17001 GCA_026074375.1 Tanacetum coccineum | reverse complement strand
ATATACTAACATAACCTGTTTATGTTCGGTGTTTTTCTTTCATATATTAACATAACCTGTTTATCTGATTATTTCTTTCATATATTATGTTTGGTGTTTTTCTTACTTTGTTTATGCATATAACTTCTTACAAAATAAATTTTTTAAAATACACCCGGGGTTACACGGGTCTTTAGTATAATTATATTTATGATCACCTTCTTCTCGGTGACAATATTTATGGTTCATCCGAAGATGAGTATATAATAAGTTAATAACCGTAGTTACAAAAATCTCTCAACTTAATTTGGATATGGAACGGATAGTGTTACTAGTATGCGTGGAATTTAAAATCTTACTTTGCATCATATGTTGTTTGATTTATACCGATAGAATGTGGAATTTAAAATCTTACTTTGCATCATATGATAAAAAAGACAAATGGTTAGAAGTTCAAATACTACGGTAGGTTTATGACGTATGATTGTGAGATAGTGGGTTGTCGTTAAAAAACAAAGAAAATGATTTGCACATTCTATTTTTTATTGAGACACTTAGGTAGTGTTTGATAAAGCCTTGACTTCGTTTGTTTTTTAAAGGTTTTACCTCTTCATCTGCAAACCATGCCTGTAGAAGAAGAGTTACATTTAAAATCTTCATCTCATGAAAAAGACCGTTTGTTTTTTGTTATACACAAACAGATAACATATATCTAGACATACATTTTAATTTTACAGGACTTAATTAAAAAGTTAAACAAACAGGCCCTTAATCATGTGCATTAAACTGTTACAATGCTTATATAGATTGTTTTAACCGGTTGTACATATAAATATGCAAATTAAAATATAACGTGTGCAAATCATCTCTCTAAAAAAGTTCATACACCTGTGTTACCAAATAGTAACAAAACGATTTCATGGTAGTTAGCGGTTTCTTGTAAAGAGTGGAATAAAAACACAAATCGTGAAAAACATGTCCTCAGTCACTCTAATTTTAGGTGGGAGTTATGACTTATGAGTATATCTTTCTTGCCGTTGTTCAATTGTGCACCATTCAATAACAACACCTTTCGTCATTATCATATGTGACCCACACAACAATTTTCACAAATAAAATAATATATTTTAGTATGTGTCTGAGATTTTGCCTCTGTTTTCAATAAACCAAAATCCAAACGTTCTAGCCACCGGCCAGTTAGTTGTTTTTATATACACTAACTTCAAAGTACCACTAAAGATTGGGTTCAAGCTCAAAAGTCAAGCATATTCATCGAATACTATTCTGGGTACGATATTTTATATACACTAATTCGGTTTAGTTTTGGTTGTTTGATGAGTTCAGTTCTTAAATTAACATATTGAAGGGTGTAACTTTTGTTTTATTATTTGATAATGGAAAATTTTTGTTACATGGACTCTAGCTGTGATTAACTGTTGGTTACTAATATTTAGAGTACTAGTACGAAGTAAGCCGTTTTGAGTGTTTTGATGAAAATGATGTATAAAAATAGATAAGAATTTTATTAGCCCCAAACATTCCATGTTCCTAAGCTGTTTTGTATATGTTGTGAAAAAGAAAAAGAAAAAGAAAAAGAAAAAGAAACTGATGTTTTGAGATGAGCTTTCTAGTAGGCGGGTGTTAGACACCGCGTTTGGGAACTGATGATATGATTATCGCGTTTTCTGGTCAAAAGTAATCCATTGGTTGTGTTTGGTTATAGGGACCTGGATTCTGATAATGAGTTTAGTTATAGTTGCAAATTGGAGTAATGGATTATGATGATCGAATAATATTAAGGGTGATTTTAGATAGAAATTCTAACAAAATATTTCTCGCACATTTAAGCCATTGATTATCTGGTTATTTCGTATATAATCAGCCCTCAATGTTTTGAATCTTTTTTGGTAACTTCAAGAACTAGTGAAATACTCAGTTTTTACTTGTTTTGTACAGTTTCATATTACGGTCATCTGTTTGATTAAAAATGATAGATATACATGAACATAAAGCCCCAACCTTGGTTCCTAAAAATTCATAGAAGTTATGCACTTTGTCGTTCCAAGTCTTGACATGAAAAACTCATAGGAATTAGTCATGGTTCATTATAAAGAATTGCCAACATGTTGATCTATGCATGAAATACTATATGTCTATATGTATTTCAATTTTCAAAGTAACTTATTTTTTCCAGATTAATTGACATCAAAAGTCAATGATGTCACCTGGCACTCAAGCACTGATCTTCTTGTTAGCTATCACATTATTGGCAATATGTACTCAAAGTTCTGAAGCTCGTGTGACAGTTGAAAATGGGGTAAAATCAAAGGTTTATTTATCACCTGTGATAACCCAACGTCCGGGTTCTGTTTCAAATAAAATGTACTACGATACTGAGTTTCCAAAAGGTCATATTGCTATAAAAAGTTTCGACGCTGAAGTTGTTGATGAAGCAGGGAACCCTGTTTCACTTCAAGACACTTATCTTCATCACTGGGTTACATTAAGATACTACCAACGAATAGGTGTTAAGCAGGATACAAAGTATAATGGTAATCTAGGATTTCACCAATCAAATTTCATCGTTGCTGGGAATGCTGGATTATGCAAGCATGGCCTTCCTCAGGTTTTTGGATTAGGATCTGAAACACGCAAAACATCCACATATGTTCCTGATCCTTATGGAATCGAAGTCGGTAATCCACTAGAAGTTCCTGCTGGATACGAAGAGAAATGGATGTTCAATATCCATGCAATCGACACTCGTGGTGCAGTAGATGCAATGGGATGTACTGAATGCAGGTATGAAGATATTTGAGAAACTATGCCATGAATATTGTATATGGTTATTTATGTTGTTGGTTTGGAAATGCAGATGTAACTTATATAATCTGACGGCTGATGAATATGGTCGGCCTTTGAAACCAAATTATGTTGGAGGGTTATTCTGTTGCTATGACGGAACGCAATGCAAAGTGAAAAAAGGGATTCAAAGTGTTGAAAGAAACCTTTACTTGAAGTATACGGTTAAGTGGGTTGATTGGAGTGATTCCATTGTACCTGTTGAAATCTTTATATTTGATGTCACTGATACTTGGCAGAAGACAGGGACCCATGATTGCTTAGTAAGTTAACTTATCTAAATTCAACACCTTTTTTTTTATCAAAGTTTGAAACTTTTTTGTTATCTTAGTACTTAATTTAAAAACTTTTACTGCGCAGATCGAGTTTGACGTTGAACAATCTTCCTCTGGAGTGGCTAATAATGATTACATCAGCACTAGAAGGTCAAGTGTGAGTTTCCCAACTACTGGTGATGTCGTTTATGGTGTTGCGCATCAACACAGTGGAGGGATAGGTTCTACTCTATATGGAGAGGTATATGTATCATTTTCTATTGTCCGGTTTTGATTATTTTAAACTGTAGTTGTGTCTACAGTATATTTAGCGCATTCTTATAGAAATAATAATAATTATTTTTTATTCAGGATGGACGTGTTATTTGCTCGTCGAAACCTATATATGGGCAAGGGAACACTGCAGGAGATGAAGCTGGTTACATTGTAGGCATGTCTACATGTTATCCTAAACCAGGTGCCGTGAAGATAGCTAAAGGTGAACTTCTGACTTTGGAATCTAACTACAGCAGTGAAAAGAGCCATACGGGAGTTATGGGGCTGTTCTATATTCTTGTTGCAGAGTCTTCTTCGACATTGAATGCTCCGTTACAAGTAAGATTTCTACCCTTTATATGTTCTGTAAATTTCTTGTATTTGGTTTGCTCCAGTACAATCTTTTTGTAGTCAAAGTATTTGCTGTAACTTTCTTGTATTTGGTTTGCAGAATCATCAAGAATCAAATGTTCCGATCGTCTTATTGGGTGTAGCTGTGTTTGGATTGGCAATGTCTGCTGCTGTAATTTTTGCTTATCAGAGAAGAAAGCAAAGTGAGAACGGGTACCAGTTTCTTTCAACTTGAACAGACTTGCTTTTATGATTCGAAACAATGGGGATGCTGCATGACAACAACCTCGTTGGTTGGTATGTCTGCAAACATGTATATGTAAAAAGTATAAGGAAATAAGGAATGCTACTAGAAAATAAAGTTGCATTGAGTTTAGTAGTATATTACAGTTTAATAGATAATGCCAGACATAATTCACTAGTCATCAGTTGATTGTTCAACTACGAGTCTACTACTCTTATCAGATCACACGTATTACATTCATATATTCTTTGATGGATTTCTTTTACTCCGCTTTTAAGTATTGGGCAAATCACAAGGGTAAACATCCTAGTTGTCACAATATCTTTTTGTAACTCTAAAGTTAGGATTTTGTCTTCTCTGGTCATACAAGTCTATTTTTAAACACTCAAATACTAACAATAACAAAAAAATAATATTAACTGAGGATTAGAACCCCACGTCATATTAAAACCAAAGATTCCAACTATCATATTAAAGGATAAGGATCATTTAAACATAAGAGGTAATGTTGAGCTTTAAGTAATTGTACATTTTATTAATCAAATGTTCAAATATACAATCACTTAAAGCCCAACATTACATGAGAGGATCTTTTTCCCATATTAAAACCCCACGTCACAAAAAATCAAACCCACAAACTCTCATCCCATCATCTTCATACAAAATCCCTACAAACAATTTAGGACGCCATCATCTTCATCAACCTCATATCAAAACAATTTAGGATGCTTCGATCTGGGTTTAGGATTGTTGTTCTTGATGTCGTGATGTTGTTGTTCTTGTTGTTCTTGAGATGTTGTTGATGTTGTTCTTCTTGAGATTTAGATGGACACATCTGAGATTTTGATGTCGTGATGTTGTTTTTGAGATTTGTGATATGGATTTTGGGTATAGTGGTTGTGACGGGATCTGGGTATGTTAGGATATGATGATGATGATGTTGATATTATGATAGGATTTTATTGGTGATATGAATCTGGGTTGTGTTTAAGGTAATGGTGATGATGGTGTATGATAGTTGTAAATTAAAAAGATGGAGATCTCTTTTTTTTTAAACAAAGTCAACACAATAGTCAACCACAAGGACTAGAAGGACCATTTATGTAATTTAGTTCAGGGACGATTGATGTAAATTTTTGAAACAAGACAAGGATCATTTATGTAATTTGAAGGGCAAAATGGTAACTGAACCTCATAAAAGGCTAAAAAATAGACTTGTATGACCAGAGAAGACAAAATCTTAAGTTTAGAGTTATAAAAAGATATTGTGACAAATATGATGATTACGCTTGTGATTTGCCCTTAAGTATACGCAAGATAACTTGACAATGAAATTGTACATTGTTATTTGTGTGATCTTGTATCCTGTATTAGTTCATACATGTTCATGCGATCGTGATCTAGCTGTCAGAGACAAGTTTTATGAGGCGATTTCGAGTGAAAATATATGTGTTACGACTGAGGATAAGGGGGGAGGACGAACCAAGAGGGTATCGGTTGCCCCAGCTTGGCACAAGGATTTCGTGATGCGTTAGGATAACCATCATACTTATCAAGTGTTTAGGATATGTGTTTGAGTCGTTTTAGGATAGATATTTGTGTTTGTTTGAGATTCTCATTGTTAGTATTTTAAACCCATCATATGAATGAAATCAGTTAAGTTTTGGTCAAATAAATATATCTATTTTCTCCTTTTCTTTTTAGGAGCTCGCATCACGCTTGAAGGGGTGCCCTATCCCGATACTAACCGCAAGGGTCGTATCAATTGGTGCTTTCATTCCTATAGACGAACAATCAGTCCGGTTACTCTTGAAGGAGCAGTTTGACGCTGTCACAAGTCAAATCACAACCCTAACTCTGGAACTCCAAACAGCCAAGGCGTCGGGATGGACGCGACATGGGGCTGGCAGCAGCGATCAAGGGATTCCTCGTTCAATGCGACTCGATGTACCAAAGTTTAATGGATATGATCCCGACAACTGGATATTTGCAATCAACGAATATTTTTCGTTGCGCGAGACGACACCAGAACAACGGTTGCGCATTATTGGGTTTAACTTGGAAGGAGATGCTGCTGAGTGGTCTCGTTAGATGACACGCAACAAACTCGTCACAAGCTTGGAAGGTTTTCTGGAAAGCGTACGCAATTGGTTTGGGCCGTCCAAGTACGAGGATCCTCAAGGAGCTCTCTCCAAACTTTTGCAAACCGATACCATTGCACAATACCAAAGTGAATTTGAGAAACTAATGAATCGGGTTACCGATGTTTCAGAAAGCTTACTCATATTGTTTTACATCTCTGGACTAAAACCGGCGTTACAACGGAAGTTGTGTCTAAGCTTACAACTTTAGGAGAAGCCTTCTCCTTAGCTCGTGTCACTGAGGCCCGGTTGGAAGATCAGTGGCCCACCTCAACCATTGCTAAAACCCACGACATCATCACAGTCGTCCACACGAACAACCCAACGCCTTCACATGTTACTGCTACTTCTCCAAATTCAGGGAAACCCCCTCTTTTACCCACACCTACCGAATCTACCACCAACACTAACACTACACCACTGGCCATCAAGTGGATTTCTCCAGAGGAACGCCAAGAACGTCTTAACAAGGGGTTGTGTTTCAATTGTGATAGCAAATGGATGTGTGGTCATAAATGTCCCGGTAAGTTTTTGTTGCATATGGCGGAAGAGGACGACAACCCAGGCCGTGAGATACCTGCGGATTCAGCTTACTACCTTGAGGACAAGGTGAATTTCGAAGGAGAGGGGAATGTTACGACTGAGGATAAGGGGGAGGACGAACCAAGAGGGTTTCGATTGCACTGGCTTGGCACAAGGATTTCGTGATGTGTTAGGATAACCATCATACTTATCAAGTGTTTATGATATGTGTTAGGATATGTGTTTGAGTCGTTTTAGGATATGTATTTTTGTGTTTGTTTGAGATTATCTCATTGTTAGTATTTAAACCCATCATATGAATGAAATCAGTTAAGTTTTGGTCAAATAAATATATCTGTGCTTTTCTCTTTTTCTTCTTGGGAGCTCGCATCACGCTTGAAGGGGTGCCCTATCCCGATACTATCTGCAAGGGTCGTATCAATATGTATCATATAGTTATCTTTTTGGGTTTTTTTTTTGTACTGTGAATTTTTTTTACCTTCTGATGGACATTCCTTTTCTTTTTCCTTATAAAACAAAAAAAAGATAGTAAAAACCATTTTAGAGTAGATACATGATATATAAAATAATACGGAGTAATAAACAAAAAAGATATACTGAGAAGTAATGAGAAAACAGAGAGAATTGTGAAAGTGATTATTTCACTGATTAAATTGAAATGAGAAGAGATTACAACTATTTATACAGGGGCGGGAAAGAAAAATCTAACTAACTTTCGAATTCGTTGATTGATGCAGTTCTGCCTTCACCATATGCCGTGTTTCGTAGTTTCGTAGTTTACGTTTATATTTATCTTATATCCCACATCGCCCTAAAAGACTAACATGTAAGCACTCATTCTCCTATAAAAGGATGTGAAAATATAGTTAATGTTTTGATATTGATAATAAAACTTTGCTTTAATCAATATATTATTGGCGGTTTTTGTTAAGAATCTCCTAATAATCGGTATTCGTTTGAATCAACGATTCTTGGAAGAATCTATCCTGGTATTCGTATGAATCAATAAGGTCGATTTGTGTTATCTCGTTTTTTAGTCTACATCAGTTGGTATCAAAGCCAGGTTCCCGATTAAGATGCCTCTAAGGAGAAACATGAATATTAATGATGTCTATGAACAAGAATTTGAGCAACGTATTATGGAAAGAATGGAGGACCGATTGGATCAGTTTATTGATCAATTGGTTGATCGAATGAATGACATGATGAATCCCAGAAGACGTGGGGATCGTAACGGGCGGAGAAGTAAAAGCGAAGAGTCAGAAAATCCGTTCTTTGAGGGTGACGGTTCATCTTCTGATGAACAACCGGATCGGCCAAGGACTTTGTTTGCTAAACCTATTATCTGGGATATATGGGATGAGGAAGATGAGTATCCTTTTGTTGACAATTATCAAAAAAATTAGAGGAAGAAAATAATGTGTCATTTCCGGGTGTTATGTTGGGTGTAGAAGAAGAATCGATGCTAGTTTATGATACCGATATTGAAGATGTCATTGAAGAGGAAGAAGGATTTGTCGGGAAAAGAGGATTTGGTGGGGAAGAAGACAACATCGAAGACGTTGTAGTTGTGGCTAATGATCTTTGTTCTTCAATGATCCAAACTACTTTAAGTGCCGATTTTAAGGAAGACATCAATACAAAATCACATGAGTTGAGGTCGTTTTGGAAAAAAGTATTATTATCAAGGTTAGCCAAAGTTCATTGATTCGTAAAAAATATCAAGAATGGTATTTGAAAGTTGCACCCATGGTCGATAAGTTCGGTTTTAAGACGATCAAGGTTCGAGGTCGAGTCATTATAAAGAAATAGAATTTGATGCCGGGGATGCTACGAGTACAAGGGACGAGTGAGGCAAACTCGAGGACGAGTTTTTTTCAAGTGGGATAGAATGATGCAGTTCTGCCTTCACCGTATGTCGTGTTTTTTAGTTTCGTAGTTTACGTTTATATTTATCATATATCCTACATCGCCCTAGAAGGCTAACATGTAAGCACTCTTTCTCCTGTAAAAGGATGTGGAAGGGTATGATGTAAGATATAGTTAATGTTTTGATATTGATAATAAAACTTTGCTTAATCAATCTATTCTTGACGGTTTTTGCTAAGAATCTCCTAATAATCGGTATTCGTTTGAATTAAGTATTGTTGGAAGAATCTGCGGAAACTAGAAGGGGGTTGAATATGTTACTGGTTAATTGACGTTTTAAAACTTTGCTTATAAAAATGTTAGATTTGAGTATATTCTAGATCAACCAATGATATGAACAACCAATATCTAACTACTTGCATTACAATCACAATATAAACAATAAGTATGAAGTGTAAATAAAAGATAAGAGATAAGAGATAGAACAATTAAACCACAACACCGAGATTTATAGTGGTTCGACTACGAAGCTCTTCTTCGCCCAACTCCATTCCCCGAGTATCCGACTCGAGATTTTACTATGTCAACAAGCTCCCTTTAGGCGAAGAAAACCGCTAACACGTCGCTTATCTTGTTTTCCGACACTAAGCTAAATGTCGAGTCCTAATCTTAGCTATAACCAATCTACACCTTCACTAATGTATTTTAAGGAGTAAAATACTAACCGACACATAATCAACACTTTCGGATTTATACACTATCCGGAATTACACAATCACACAAGATCAAGAAAATAGAGGTTTGGATCTAGACGAAGATAGAAGAAATTAACTAATCTATAACACTTCGTTTCTTGGCGAATACGAGAATTATTCTCTTGCACTTGATAAAGGGAGGAAGAAGAAGAGATTGGATCACTTAAAACAAGATTAAACTTAATTAGTGATCAAGAATTTTAGAGAGATAAAGAAGATTTTAGTGAGAGAAATGAAACTGAAAATTCTATGCAAAGAGGTCTGCCAATTGCTAGAGAATAGTGCAGTATTAATAGACAAGGAGGAGTAACGTCTCATGTGGGCGGTCCCGACAGTCTCGACGGTCCTAGATATATCTGGGGGCCGTTCTGCCTATCAGGGGGCCGCCCCTAGGTAGACGCTCCTTTTTTTGTCTTTTAGTGGGAAAGGTTAAATCTGGTATAGAACCTTCTGTTTGGGGGAAAACTAGATTTGAATTTTTTATAATTAAATAAAATATTTCTTTAATAAATAAAAATATTTTGTATATTTTTATTTTTGTAAAAATACTTTTGTAGAAATGTAATGCCTAAGAAAAATTATTTTCTTGATCACTAATGATGTTTAATGATTTGTTTATACATACCTTAACTGATTTACGTCGAAATAAAAGTTTACGATTAATAACATGTAACCGTTGATTTTTATCGTAGACGTTTTTACTTGTCATCTTCAAAAGTAGAGAGGTCAAAAAATATAAATAACATTTTTAGACATTATTTGTATTAACAATCTCCCCCTTTTTGATAATGACAAAACATAAACTCATTTTACATAAAAATAAAATTTTCAAGTTATTAATGAGTTTTAATCAATTTCTCCCTTTTTTTTGTCGAATCCAAAAAGGTAGATCGTCGAGTTGAGAAGAGAAAGAAATCGACGATGCTACTGATCCCCCTTGATGTATACTCCCCCTTATTTGGGGCACCAAGAGATGAGCTATGGTCAATTGCTACAAAAACGAGTTAGAGAAAGCAAGTGCAATGTATATTTCAACTTGTAGCAATATCTATTATACTAAAAGATTCAGCCCCTTAATTTAATGGGGCTGTATCTTTAAATGCTCTCAACTCAAAATCGACTTCCTTCTTCATTCATTCGACTGTTAGCATTCCACAACCCCCATCTCCACAAGTTAACAATAATTGAAACATCTCCATCTTCCCTAACCATCCACCGCCTCAACCCCATTATCTCTTCCATGCCTCTCTCTCCTTATCCCCCTTCTCTCTCACACTCACACCCATATATTCTTCAAAAAAGTTTGGCCACCGCAATGGAGAATCGATGAGTTCGATTTCAAAAATTATTGCAAAACAAGGCTTCAAAGTTTATGTAAGTCTTCTGGCTCTAATTCTTCAAATGAGTTTATTCTTAATAATTCATAATTATGCTAATTACAGGTGTGTTGGTATGAAAAAACAAACGAAGTTTGGGGTTTTATGTAATTAAGATGATTTTATTATGTGAGTAAGACGGGTTTGTTAAAAAAAAAAATTTTAAATCCCAAAAATTTTTTTGGGATTATTTTTATGGGGAAAAACCGCTTTTTGATTTGATGTTTTGTTGGTTTTGAAGATCTATCAATAATCAGTTTCAGGTTTGGATTATTGCTCGGACAATTTGCCTGTCACTGCACCAATGTTGTCGCATCCCCACCGCCATCATGCAGCACCATAGGTATATTATCACTTTAAAACTTTTAATTTATGTATTAGATAGTTAATAGTATTACGTTTAGTTACTGATATCGGTACAAACTCGGAAAGGTAGCTTTCACCGAATAATAGATAATTGTATGCAAAAAAAAAGGAGCCTGTAACTTTCTTTGGTTTTTTTGATGAATGATTCCAAGTCTATCTCACTTTACTTAGAAGTACATGGTTTAGAAATTTATAGAATGTAGCAGATGTATTATTTATTAACTGAGATTACCTCTGCAGGGGGAAAAATACATAGCAAACAAGTCGACAAGAAAAAGAGAAAAAAAAAAAATCTTGAAAGGATTAATCACAAGATGGTTGGTTGGGGTAAGTTACTTAAGCACAACTCTTTTATGTAAATAATATGCGTGGAAATGGAGAAATATATGTGGTGTTGTACTAATGTGCTCTGAATGTTGTCATAGTTTCGTTGAACAAATACACCCTTACATTAAAATGCTTTTTATGATTTAGGTGGCCGTGATGATTCAAAATTAAGGTTTAATTTGTTATTAGAAATGAAAAATACTTCTCTTATGCAGTGATACTATAAATCTTACTTTCTAACTGGAAACAAAGCCTCTAAATCTAAAATAACAATTGTACGAAAATTTGTTCAGGTTGGAAAGAATGACAAAAAAACTATGAGGAAATTGGTGCACCGAAAGTTGTTGATCACCATGATAAGCTGTTAGTATGTGGAGCCATTATTGTTGATGATCTCAGGTTGCAAGTTCTACGGGAGAAACCGATTAATATTAATTTTTCCTATCTCCGGCGTTGCTCATAACAAAGTATTATTATTTATTTCTATATTTTAATTTTCTTTACTTATTGAGCAACGTAAAGAGAAATACATAATCACATAGCACTTATGTCTTGGGAATCTTGTAGATGCTGACTAAATTTTCAAGCTATACGTACATGGAAATGATACTAGAAATGTTGGACCTTCTGTAGCAATTTGAATAAAAGTCATATATTTACTTAACGAAGAAAGTGGCGAGGTCTGTGAAAAAAACAGGGGCAACCGGAAGAGGCAATTTAATTGCAAGAGCAAAGTTCAGTCCACTGAACGTGAAAGAATGCTGGACATGAGCAACTTCTCATAAGCACTGTAAAGTAAGAGACGTGGTTCAGTAGACGAAGTGGAAGGTTCTTGATTATTATTACATACAGTACTACTTTTATTATATCTTTTTTCATTTACTTATGAAAAGATGCCTTTGTTTTCTAGCAAGATGGCCCGCCCTGTGAAGAAACTCATAGACCGCAAGGGGATTTCACGTCTTGGCAATATGCAAAACAAAGACTGAGTTTATGGGATACACAAGTATGCAGGTATGCTGCTATCATGCTATCAGAATCAAGAATTAAGGTTGCTGCTCTCAGTAGAAGCAAGAGCAGCGGCAACAGCGGCAATGCGTAAGTTTCTAAATCATTCTATTATTATGCAATAAACCTCATGCCTTTGCACCAAACAGTCTCTAAACCTTTCACTCCAATTTCTCAACCTCAAAAGTCGAAACCATATAAAAACACACCTCAAGTCCTTGACAAGTTCAAGTGTTTTGTGTGTTGTTAAACCCTGGTGTATGTAGATTGGTTTTTAATGTTAACTAAATTTGTTGTGTTGTCAGTTTTTAGCATCATAAAAATCTTATTGAAAATAGGCCAGAATGGGTATAATGGGCATGATACATGGTATATCTAAGCTTGCTAGCAACAACTTGCAATAAGCTAGCACGCAACAAGCTAGCAGCAGCTTGCATGAAAATAATGACGATTACACAAAAATGTAATCAACCCATACCCTTTATTTCATATTTTTATTTTTTATGGTTAGCTTTGATATTACAGTCCTGCTTTAATCTCCTTGGTGCAACCATACTGTTGTTGCTGTGCAACTTCTGCCATAAGGCCTTTGATCGTGTAACAATGATGATTCGAATTGGCTGTTTAACATACAGTTTTTACGTAAGTCCCCTCCTTTCGATGATCGTCACTCAGCCCTTTAAATCTTTAATATAGTTTGTATAATCAGGATAAATCATACGGTTGAAAAAAGTTTTTTAGATTGTTAGAAAACCTTGATGTGGACTAGGCTATTTGGATTGCTTATTAAACAACTAATAGGGTCTTGGAGTGCTCATTAAACACTTATATAGGGTCATTTTAAAGTTTAATTTGAAATACTATGTTTCTGTTTATGGAGTTCGTATATTTAGTATAGACTTACATGAGATTTTTAGAGTGCTTATCTAAACTACATAGAGACCTTTTTTGAGCGCTTTTTAAGCCGCTCATAGGCATTGTTAGGGATTGCTCATTGAAACTGCGGGTAGTTATTGGTATGGGTCATTTTGCATAGTTATTGGTATGGGTTGAAATAGGTTATGTGTTATTTGATTCTAACTGTTAAAATGGGGACCTTTTGAAGTTACAATACGTTGGAGCATTATTGTCAATTCAAAAGTATATTGATATTTGTGCTTCTCACAAGGTTACTACTCGAAAATGTTATCAAAAAAGCTACTAATATCATATGATTATTACTTATTTCCAATACATGGATGAATTTAACCACTCACCACATAAACAAAGTCTACTTGGAGAGAACTGATGTTTTGATTGTCTGCTTAATTAATAATATGGAGGTGACTGCTAAGTACGTGTGGATTCGATGGGTTGTGATTGGTGTATGTGTATATTGTAGCAAATTTTATAACACAACAAAATTCTCATCAGAATATATAATTTAGTTTATTATCATGGGTTCAGGGTGTATAGCTTGCAGCAAGCTGTGTGCATCGCACGGGTTTGCATGTTCAACAACGCATCTAAACATTACACAGCCAATTCCCAAAGTATACACAATCAGACTAACGCATCAACATTTCTAACAAAATCATTCTGCAAGTCAACCCCACAAGAGAAATTTTTTGACAAAGCCTTGTGCATCGCACGGGTCTGCATGCATTGTGATGACAAATATTTATGGCTACTAGAGAAGAGAAAATAGCCAACCAAAATTATGCATGTAAATCACCCATAATGATATTAATACATTCATTCATCTATACTCCTTATAAAGGAGATTTAGGATTCTCTTAAAAGTTGAAAAATTGCTAATTTAAGAAATGTTGAAAATTTAATGCATGGAATCTTGAAATATTGAATTTTCAACTTACACACTAATAAACAAAGTGTTAACAACCTTGAAATACAAACATAGACTAGACAATTAAAACATTACAAACATAATTAAGATGCAATGTTACACAAATCTATCAATTGTACCATCACATACAAACAAAATTAAAACAACATCACAATTAAATACATGACAAATATAATTAATAATTCAATTAAAAACACCCCCATTACCATAATGTACAATGATAGGATACACCATTGAACAACCATAGGAAAACATAATATAAATAAAATCAATGCATACAAAAAGTCGGATCCGTGTTTTGCCCTCGTTCCAAGTAATTTTGCACTTTTCGATCTCGGTCGGTTTGGTCCAAAAACTACAAGCCCCACATAACAACAAATTAATACACAACTCAAATGTTATGTTCATCAATCTGTGACGTTGCCCATTTAATTATCTATAACCTTTTTATATATCATGAACTATCTTGATTTTGGCTTAAATGACTTTCGTTGAAAACATAATAAAAGAATCAACTTGAGCATCTTACAACAAAATTAATAAAACATTGAGCCTAAAAAAATAAATTAATCCTTGAATAAAAGTCAAATTCAAATAATATCTTAATTACCAAAAGAAAACCTATTATTACCTTTGTACGAACTCAAGAAACAACGACGTAAATTAAAGATCTTCTATCATCGTTACAGATCGATCTCTACACCCATTATTAGTGACGACCTTCCATCATCGTTCTATCATTGTCAACGACGTAAAGTAACGATCTTCCGTCATCGTCAACGACGTAAAGTAGCGACACCGTTTTCAACAATTTTGAAAAGATCTTCATTGTTTATGGGATCAATCTCCATAGCCCTTATTGGTGATTTTCAAAATCAGTATGTTGGATTTATTAACGGTATATGTTTCTTTTATCCGACGAGTGGCGGTTGTGAGAGAAAGAAGGAGATGCGTAGGTTTTTTTTACAATGACTCATTCTCAGATCTCAAACTTATATCATGTTAATAGTTTTTTTAAAATAGGTAACTTGTAATCTCTAAAATGCTCTCTGACTTTTTTCAAAAGTTACCCTAATGTTTTACTTTGTTAAATCTTCAGGCACGTGTCATTTTAACCCTTGATCATAAAATAGATGATTACGATCTGTTCTCGCAGTTCTCGATATTGTTCGTCGAAAATTATGTTACATGGTACCCGCCGCCGCAACGCGCGGGTACCGTTCTAGTAATAATAAAGCAAATTCATACTTGAAAGGTATGAATGTTACAAGACTAAATTAAATAAAGTAGACATAACTAGAATAACATTCTAAGTTCTATATAAAGCCTAGAAGATTCTTGATTCATAGATAATGGCTTAGAGCAAAATATTAGGTGAAACTTTATTTAGAAACATCAAGGATGTTTAAGGGTGATGTAAGAGGTGATGCGATGGCGAAAAAGTGACAGTAAGATATTCAATGTGAGAAAAACCATGAATTGCATTTCATCATTGAAGAGAAAGGAAGAGATGCGGTTGTCGGAATCAACGTAGACATATGCGTTCCATGATAGACAATAACATTGAAGTGTAGATGTTATGCCCATGAGAGGTGACTTGAGATGTGAGGTGGTGAGGGTGGGTGATGAGTTTCAAACATGTTATCAAGAGAATTGATAGGTGAAATAGGAAAGGGTAATATCCAAAAAAGGATTGGCTTTTGAAGTAAGAAGAGTGATTTGAGGGTCTTTGGGAGGAGCATCCAAGGATCATCAAAAAAGGAATTGTAGGTTGAGGAGAAGGTTGGGATTCTTGAAGAGAAAGGTGAAGAACAAGGTTTTGATTCAAAGGAAGATGAGGTGGTTCCAAAGGTAGAAGATGTGTCTTTGGTTGATGGAGCATTAGGTGGAGATGGGGATGAGGATTTTGAAATAAGAGAATGGGTATGAGATTCATCATCTTGTTGGGTTAAATCCACAAAGAGTTTTCTTGGTGATATAAGAGTGAGTTTGATCTTCTTGGAAGGATTAGAGGAGGAGGCTTGGGTAAAAGCCATGGAGAAAGAAGGAATAGAAGAAGAAGAGAATGAAGATGATGAGGAGAATGAAGGTGATGATTATTTAATCAAGATGAGGTGGATTAATGTGGTAAGGCATGAGTATATTGATTTTGGATTCCAAAAGGTGTTTAGAAAAATGCAGGAATGTAGCTGGGGCTAGAAGAGATTAGTCAACTGCACAGATTCTGAGGAGAATATAGTGAAAATTATCGTGACTCATGAGGGCAGTCCCTTAAATAAGGGGGCGGTCCCAGATATATATGGGGGCCGCCTGGTATTTAAGGGGGCCGTTTTCTGGAGAGACGGAGAATTTTTTAGTATTTCTAATTTCTCAAAACCTCGTGCTAAAAACTATATATTTAGTAAATCTCTTTTTCAGCCAACTCTATTTCCTCAAGAATCATCTAAAGCTTCCAAACTCCCAAATATATATAAGCTAGTTTATCTAAATCCTAGTGGGGAATCAAATATAAGCATTTGATAAAGAAATAATTAAGCTTGCATAATAACATATATATTGAATAATAGAGAGCCTAATGTATCAAATTGCATGCAAAGATATTCGGGGATGATAAAATTAAGCGATCATCTGAGGCAAATAACGTTGCCAAACTAAATATCAAAGAGCCTACCAAATAAACCTTAAGTTTAAGTACTACATCATAAAAAGTAAGAAATAACTACCAACATGGTTAAATAAGTACTAATAATAAGTTAAATGTCTTTAGCAATTTTCCACATTGCTCAGTTCTTCTTTCCCCTCAG
>BQNB010143355.1:0-17002 GCA_026074375.1 Tanacetum coccineum | reverse complement strand
TACCAGCCGAGGCTTTGGCCCCCGAGTACTGCTTGCTCTTAGAAATATTAATATACGATAAACACGATCAAGCTTCTTATTAGTAGTTTACAATTAAATTGAGACATTCGGAAAAACATGAACTACTAATTTCAAAAGAAAAAAAAAGTATTACGGTAATAGTGATGAAAAAAAGTTTAATTTGGTGGGTATGCAAGTAATAAAATCCCGCAAACAATTTTGGGTGCTCCTATTGGTACCCCCTGACCACAAATAAAGTACATGTTTCGTACTTTTACCGTCCTTTTGTCCTCTCGTTTGGAGTATAACACAGTGTTTTATCAGTTTATTTTTCGTACTTTTTTGACAATTTAATACTTTAACTAGTTAAACTTTATAATTTTCGTTACGTACCTTTCTGTTTCACAGTCTTGTAACATAAACAAAATTATAAAAACAAAATTAAAATTAAAAAAACCAAAAAATAAAGAGGTTACAAACGGTTTTTAGAACGGGTCTTTATAACCTACCCAACCATTTTATGTGAGAGTCATGCAATGGGGTAAGTTATGCATGCCCCTCTAAAATGCCATTCGTACCTCCGAGTCTTTTCCCTTTTTTTATCTTTTTATTTTTTTTAATTTTTATAATTTTGTTTATGTTATAAAATTGTAAAACTGAAAGTGCGGAATAAAATTTATAAAGTTTAACTAGCCAAAAATATAAAACTGTCAAAAAAACACGGAACAGAACTTGATATAAAATTACGTTGTACTGTTAAAAAGGAGTAAAAAAAGAATCTTTCTATTTTTACACAGTGGGGCAGGGGTACCCCATGCAATTTCAAGCAAAGAAAAGCCGTTAAGAACCTTTGATCCACGTCATCATGAAAAAACAATACTACTCATAGTACAAAACACAAACCCATGAACAAAGAATTCTGTCATCTTTCATTCTTCTGCTAAAAAAGAAAAGAAATGGAAGCATCTGACATAGAATCCGTACTAGAATTCTTCAGACAAAACCATCTTTCATTCTCTGAATCAGCACTTCTTCATGACTTATTCCTTAAATCATCCCACGTGTCAACGCCTTCTTCTTCTTCTTCTTCTAGTTTACTTGTTCCACCACCACTCCCACCCATCAAGATTCCCCCCACGCGCCACCCTTTAAAACAGCCAGAGGTTGTTGAAACATCTGATGATGATGATCAAGATTTTGTGAGCTTGGGTTCTTCCACTACTGAGTTGTGCTCATCAGGTTTTACTTTTTTTTTCTTTTAATGTTTGACTTTTATCTTTTATTGACTTGTTACATTACTTTAAAATACGACTGAAGGGGTTTCCGGGGTTGCACGGAACCAGGGCGGAGCCGGAAAGTTTTGCTTGAGGAGTCACATTTTTGATAATTCTTAGAAAATACGCTACAAATTGATTCTCAGGGGAAAATTACAAAAAAGTTGAGATATTTTAGAAAGTTTACATTACAATTTTTTTCGCTAGGGGGCACATGCCCCCTCCTTGTCTTCGCCACTGGTTATAGGGGTTGCGCGGAACCTAATGGATTTTTTTTGCGCAGCGTAAAATTATGTCAAATATATGGATTTTTAAAAATTAAATCTGCTATTTAATTTTTGAGTTGCGATTTTTAGTGTTTTTCATAAATTGAACATGATAATTGTTGGTCTTGGGTCGGCCACTTATCTACACTATACTAGTATGGTATTTCACCATGTCAAAGGTGGTCTGATGTCATAAGTATCTTTAAAGTTTTAGAAACCGGTATACTGGTTAGTCTGCGTACATCAGAGTAAAAAAAGCTCGGTTCTTCGAATAACCTGAACAAACCTGTTTTTACTATTTCTACATTATATTTTATTGGGTTAAATGTTAAATTGGTGATCTTTTTTTAATACCCTTTTCGGATTTAGGACCACAATGGCACACATTATCTTTGGTTTGTCTTTATAGCCTTTGATTAATTTATGTTCCTGAACTTTAGGATTCTTGTTTTTTTTTTCCTTTTTATGGAAATGTTATTAAGATTGAATATTTTTTTTGGTTTGATATTAAATAGGAATGAGATTGTTGTTGAAAACTTTGAATTCAAAAATTGCTGAAATAATGGTCATGTTTTCATTTCATTACACTCATGTATTTGCAGAAACTATAATAAATGGTGTTGACTTTGATGGTCAAATTAGTTATGTTTAGTATCATGAATAGAGATTATTTACTTTAATTCAGCGAAAAATAGGTTACCTATTGAATGCATACAAATGGTGCTAAGAATTTCAAAGCTTATTAAGCTAAGATTTGTGACTATGATGTGTGCAGAATTTACAAATCCATATGGGATCCGGACTGTAAAAGGGGCTAGCTCTCATGCTTCTTCGGATAGGTTGTCTCAATTTGGTACGGCTCGTGATTACCATGAGTTCGACATGCAAAATGACTTAAATTGGTACAGGGAGAAAGATGAAGACTATGCTATGCCATCTTTCTTCGACTCGGATCCTTTTGGTGGTCCAAGTGAAGACAAGTTTGTTATGACTTCAGAAAAAGAAAATCTTGAACTTGTTTTTAATCCTATTTTAGACCCGCTAGAGAAAGCTAATTGTCTTGATAAAGTATGGCCTACCTCAACCGGGTATTTGAAAGAGGATGCCGAGGTCAAAGATTATTATGAGGACATTAAGTCTCCATCTTTATGTGGCTCATTAAAAAAAATTGTTTTAAATGATCTTGAAGATACTGAAGAGAATAGTAAAAGTTGTGACGACGATCTTGTTTGGGATTCTAAAAGAACCCATGTCTTGCAAAATAGTAATAGTGATTATGATGCTGCTAAAGTTGAAGAAGTTGACGCTATTGTCACTAGTGACGAATCTTTATTGAATGCGACTGAAGATGAGTATGAAGTATTTGATCTAAAAATTATACACAGAAAAAACAGGTTACTTGACATTTTGTTTACTAAATTTAAGGATGGATAACTTGTTTTATTGTACTGACTCTTTGGAATTTGTAGGACTGGCTTTGAAGAAAATAAGGATCTGCCGATTGTTATAAACAGTGTGATTGGCGCCCGATACGTCGTTGAAGAGTATCTTGGCTCAGCTGCATTTAGCAATGTGGTTCAGGCCCGTGATCTTCAAACGGGAGTTGATGTTTGTTTGAAGATTATAAAGAATGAGAAAGATTTCTTTGACCAAAGTTTAGATGAAATCAAGCTTTTAAAACTTGTAAACAAGCATGATCCTGCTGATGAACACCATATTTTACGGCTTTATGATTATTTCTATTTTCACGTAAGCAATAGCAAGCACTTTAATAGTTTATTCAATCATTTTGCTTATTTGTTAAAAAGTTTCTTGAAAATTTTGCAGGAACATCTCATCATTGTTAGTGAATTGCTACGGGCTAACTTATATGAATTTCAAAAATATAATAGAGAATCTGAAGCGGAGCCTTATTTTACAATGCCCAGGCTACAGGTTCGTTTATTAGGCCTAATCTGTGTAGAGGTTGCAAATGGACGGGTCAGTCAGCTGTGTAACGAGTCAAAACAAGTATAATACGGGTCCAAACGGGTTGGCCGTGACGGCTGACCCATTGGCACTTTTAAGTAAAAAATTATCGACTTCATAAACGATCCATGTACTAAATAAGATATAAGATATATACGAAGTATTGTTAATATTATATCTAGTTTCTTTTGGTAAAGCAAGTTAGGAGGCTTTTAGAATTCGAAAACTCTTTTGGGTGACTCTTGACTATGTCGACCCATTTGACCAGTCACAGATAAGATACAAACCATATCGACCCTTTTTAGAGAAACTGAGTCGAAATTACCTCCTTTAGATCCGAGCAACCCTTTTCTTGAACGCGAAATGCTGACTTTTATTCAAAACCAGATCATAACAAGACAATGTCTGGAAGCTTTGGATTACTTGCACGGATTGGGAATTATTCATTGTGATCTAAAGCCAGAAAACATTCTTATCAAAAGCTATAGCAGGTGTGAGATCAAAGTTATCGACCTTGGAAGCAGTTGCTTTGAAAATGACAGATTGTCGCTGTATGTACAATCTCGATCGTATAGAGCTCCTGAAGTCATCCTCGGTCTTCCATATGACCAAAAGGTTGATCTTTGGTCTCTTGGTTGTATCTTAGCCGAATTAGCATCTGGTGATGTATGTTCTTTCTTCTCTATATAAAAATTTCAATCTTTCCCCATTATAAAAGTCCCTATTGAATTCTTTTGAATTTATCTGCATTCCAACAGGTTTTATTTCCCAATGAAGAACTAGTTTTCTTGCTTGCACGTGTGATCGGAATGATTGGGCCGATTGATACTGACATGCTAATAAGGGGTCAAGAAACAAGCAAGTATTTCACAGATGAATTTGATCTTTATCAAATAAACGAGGTTGGTTTCTTCTTTAATCATACGTAAAAAAAAAAAAGATCGATAATTGCTTAACTTTATTAACTCATTCATCCGGATTTTATTTATCCAGGAAACAAATCAAATGGAATGCATAACCCCAAAAGAAATATCATTGGAGGAACACATACAACTTTCTGATACATTATTCATTGATTTTATAACCAACTTACTTGAGATTAACCCGAGGAGGCGGCCAACTGCTAGAGAAGCCTTAAGACACCCATGGCTCACATTTCCATACGAGACGTGAGCGCCAAAGGGTGCTTATCTTCTTCATTCTTTCTTAAATGTACTGTTCATTGTTCAATCTTTGTTTGGTTTTGTTCTAGATAGAAGTGAAATGCTTACACATTATGATGATATGTTTATTTTTTTTCCCAAAGTAAATACCAAATAACCAAAGTTATCATTCCGAAAATATCAGTTTTTTTGGCCTATTTACTCATGAATATGTTCGGGTTATGCATTTTCTTTAGCAACCAGTAAAATAACAAGAAAGTACATAAGCAAATAGTCGATATTCTTAAAACACGGTCAACATTGTTAAGAGGAAGAGATCGTGTATCTGTGTCTAAGACTCTAAGTGGGGTATAAGTAAATGGTAAGTAAAGTGATACTGTACTTATTATGGGGTAAATTTGCTAGGAAATGAGATCATGTGATGTGACGCTGATGTTGAGGTGATAGCGTCGTACATTGAGTCTAAGGGAAACTTATAGGATAGACGTTTGGTATCAAGTTAGAAATGTGATGTCAGTTGGTCTACGAAAACTTACTTTTTGCATCAGATTCCCCGTGAACTTTTTATGGTGACAACTGTTTGGTTGCTACTGCTATGTAAAGTCTTTAATGTCAGTTGGGAGTTTTTTTATTTTTGACAAAGTTCAGGGACTAAAAGTGTAACATAGACAGATATTGAAAATAAACGTTGACTGATCGACTAGTAGTAGGAATTTTGTGGGACCCTGTTAATGTTAAACAACTGACTGGCGCGTGAGCCAACTCGCGTTTTCTTTAAATCCGGAAAAAAAAAATAAAGAAATGAAATACTATCATTTTATTATATTAGCCCCTGAAGTATGATATATATTGTCTATAACACAATGATATCTTTAAACCGTATTACACTTCGGTCTCACAACCAGCATAAAAGAGATAAGTCGCGTGACAGTAACATTGATCTTTTCATAAGCTAATGTAGAATACTCAAACATCATTCACGTATTGCCTTTATTTTTCTAAACCTTCATCATGTCTATATGTAGTTGCACACTGTTGTAATTATTAACCAAGCACCACGTTGCTTCGCGCTTTAAGCCTTTAAGCACACACACAACCAAACACGTACTTATACAAATTAGAAAACATGGGGAACTAACACTTATGAGTTATGATAAAAAACATGCAATGGGTCTTAGAATTTGGATGGGGTAGAAGCTAGTCTCAATCAATGACCAACCATGGGCATAACCATTTTGCGAGTACATGTTTAGCATACTACTCTCGAAGTTAATCGGTTGGCTGAGAAATTGACGCTTCATTAGTTGTAGCTGTTATATAAGATCGTGATGTAAACTATACAATATATTTAATCATATGACAATTATGGCAGTTAGATTAGAACTCAAACAAGGAATATCTATAGATTAATTAGTTAACATGTTGTACGCATGTTACGTGCATGACTACCGGTCTCTGAATTGATAGACACTTAATTGTTACACCAAATCTGTTGCTTATGGTAGGCCCAGAATATCGTGAAGATAATCAATAACCTAGATATTTGTTAAGATAGTTATCGGATATCACTTGAAGTCGTGTAATCATTTTTCAAAGAAGATTATTCGACCATATGCCTGGGTATCACGAATACCTCCTTAGGATAAAACCAAGTGCAGTTCTTGTTTTAGGCACAAATAAAAAACCTTTCGTTTTTAAGTGTTTAGGTTTTCTGTGTGTTTTTCATGCAATTGTGATATCTATTTATAAGGGATTTACTCAAAACCTAGTCAATGAAATTAATGAGAGATTAATGGCCAATTAATCTTTTTCATAATTATCCCCCATAATTTAGGAATTAGTGGTTACATGATCAAATTAAATGTGATCATTTAATGCAGTCAAGGCTGCCACTTAAATAGGCAAAAGTTGTTACAAACATTTAATGTAGTCAAACCTGTCACTTAAATGTTTGTAACCACCCATTTAATCTAACCACTAAAAGAGTCAGAGAAAATCAGTGACTTGATGGGTGTACACTCCGTACATTCAAACCCATTTCCAAGTATGACTCGATTCTCACAATTGCACTAAATTTCCAACAATCCTCCCCAATTTAGTACAATCATTTTGCATGAAAAATTAAACATTAAACAAAACAAGTGCATAAATAAAAATGTCATGAGGATTGAATTTCCATCTTAGTAAATTACACGTTCAATATTTGAGAATCAAGATGTTCTAAAAATTGAACCTTTCAACCCATTTGAATACCTGAAGATAAAATACACACAAGTTTTCAAACACTTAAAAACTCCTGACACTATACAAGTCATGTGTCCATATCCAATTCATAAATGTTGTAAGAGTCAAAGTCAGTGCTCCTTGAAGCGGCAAAATCTCAACATTTACATAGGTGGTTCCTCTTTATTCATGCTCATGCTAAGCATTTTTTTAAAGAAATTAACCATTGAGAAGTAAAGACTTCATCCTCCTTTTCAGCAGGTTCTAAGCATATCCTTGGGATGATATGTAAATACATGTGCTTCAGTCCACTGAACGTTCAGCTTTTCACATTGAACTCAGCTACCAAGTTTCCTTAGTAGGGAGTTGGGTATCCTAGCATTCAACGACTTAGTTGGACTTTAAACCTATCCATTAAGTAGATTTTATACCCAAGTCTCTAGCCAGTCCCTTCATCAAGTGATCAGCTAAGTTTTGTTGAGACCTCACAAACTCTATAAATATCACCCCATTCGTGATAAGCTCACGAATCATGCTATGCTTGACACCTAAGTGTCTAGACTTCCCATTGTATATTTGGATATAAGCCTTTGCCAATTTAGCAGCTCTATCACAGCGGATAGAAATAGGTGTTATAGGTTTGGACCATAATGAAATCTCAAGGATCGGGTTTCTCAACCATTCAGCTTTCTTACCAACATCTACTAAAGTCATGTGGCAGATTCCATTGTTGAACCAGTGATGCAAGTTTGTTTCTTGGAAGCCCAAGAAATTGCACCTCCACTAAGTAGGAATACCCAGCTACTGGTAGACGGATTGTCCTTAGTGTTGCTGATCTGCATCAGTGTAACCTTTCAACACTGAAGGATAACCGGTATAAGTCAATATGTAGTACATGGTTTTCTTCAAGTACTTCAGTACCCTTTGAATTGCTTGCTAGTGCTGAGTCCCAGGATTACTAGTATACCTGCTCAGTTTACCTACTACAAAAGCAATATCAGGCTGTGTACAAGTCATGGCATACATCAGGCAGCCAATCACCCTAGAATACTCAAGTTAAGATACAGCCTGACCATTATTGGGCATCAGCTTCTTACTTGTATCCATAGGAGTACTCACTGGAGTGCAATCAAAGTAATTAAATTTTTTCAGTACCTTCTCAATATAATGAGACTGAGAAATTGCTATCCTATTATTTTCATGTTTAATACTTCTACCCATGATAACATTAGCCTCCCCCATGTCCTTTATAGAGAACATTGATGACAAAAATTCCTTTGTCAGGTCAACCTGAACTTAGTCAGTGCCAAAGATCAGCATATCATCAACATATATGCAAATGATGACTCCTTTACCAGATTCATCAAATTTGCTATATACACATTTGTCAGCTTAGTTAAGTAAATGACCATTAGATAAAACCATTTCATTAAATTTTTGATGTCATTGCTTAGGTGCCTGCTTTAGTCCATAAAGAGACTTAATCAGTTTACACACCTTGTTTTTATTGCCAGGCATGATGAAGCCCTGAGGTTGGTTTATATAGACCTCCTTATCCAATTCACCATTCAAGAAAGCTGTCTTCACATCGATCTGATGAATAATCAGATTGTGAATTGATGCCATAGCAATCAGACATCTAAATGGTACTGAATATGTGCCACTAAGAGCATAAAAATCAAAGTAGTCTAAAAACAAGTAAGAAAATAAAATCCCTGACTTCTTTCTAAAGCCCTGAATGACTAGTCTTGCCTTGAACTTTTCAATAGTTTCATCTACCTTCAGTTTTCTTTTAAAGATCCATTTGCAACTAAGAGGTTTGTAACCTAGAGGTAGATCAACCAACACCCAAGTGTTGTTGCCCATGATGGAATCCATCTCATCATTAATTGCTTTTTTTCCAGAATGCAACATCCTAAGACTTCATTGCTTCATCAAATGTCTTGGGGTCATCCTCAACAATTAAAGCAATAGGAGTGTTGGTCAGAGACCTCATCCCTTTTTCCTTCAATTAAGTATAATTGAAATTCCTGTCCAAAGTCTTTTGGAGTCTTATTCCTTTTGCCTTTTCTATGCTCAGGTTCAGGTTGCTGAACAACCTCTTTAGTGACCTTTTCAGGGACCACTAAACCACCAATGTCTTCTTTTCCTTTAAGAATACCGAGACTTGGTCTAAGGACCGAAGATAATCTATTCTAATCAAAGATAACATCCAATGATTCAATTATAGAGTTAATTAAAACCGATATCCAACAAAGATGCATTTAATGCCTCTTTCACCTAAAGTTTTCATCTTTGGGCGATGGAGTCTTACAACTGCCCTACAACCCTAAACCCCAAGGTAGTTCCTAGTTTGTGGTTTCCTTGTTAGTCCCAAGTACATAAGGGTAAAAACATATTCCTTTTATTTAGAACCCTATTTAATAAATAGCAAGCTGTTAACATAACTTCACCCCAGAGCCCTTGACTTAGTCCTAAGTAGGACAACATGAAATTAACCATTTCTTTCAGTACTTTATTTTTATTTTTAGATATACCATTTTGTTGTGGAGTAAAAGGGGCGGTCGTTTCATGGATAATACCAATAGACTGAAAATACAAAGTATCCATGTACTCACCTCCCCTATCAGTCCTGAATCTTTTGATCAGAGACCTTTGTTATCTATTTTGTCACCTTTACAACAAAATACAAACTCAACATAGTAAATTTATCTAATGCTTCATCCTTGAATGTAGTAAATAAACATAGCAGAACCTAATAAATGTCACAAAGTACTTCTTATTCCTAAATGAATGAGTAGCATGCATGCAGATCACTGTGGATCAGTTCCAAAACTTCAGTTTCATATTTTATATTTTGAAATGGTTTCTTATTTATTTTGGTCATCATGCAAGTCTTACACCTTTCAGTGTCCATGTCAAAAGCAGAGATTAACCCATCCTTAGACATATCTTGCATCCTCTTAAAGTAGACATGGCCCAATCTAGCATTCAACATCATTCAGTTTATAGGTTGACATGAAGGCCTGAACATATGATTACTTAGATAACCAAAACTAATAAACACACCATGTTTAGATAAAACAAATTTATTAGATTCAATCACTTGTTTATAACCACAATGATTCAAAACACTACTTGAAACCAAATTCTTCCTTATATTAGGGAATATGCAAAACATTAAACAATGAAACAATCTTTCCAGAACTAAACCTAAGATCTACATAACCACATCCAAGCACTAAGGCTTTTGACTCATTTCCCATGTGAAGAGTAGATCCATCATTCAGTGACTCATAGGTCTTGAACCAACATCTATCTTTATACACATGAACAGTTGCTTCTGAGTCAACCCACCACGCAACATCATCATCCTGCATAAAGTAAGCTTCAGATACATATGTAACATTATAAACCTGGAGAGATTTATTACATATATTCTGACCTTTCAATGAGTTGGATAAACCATCCACTGAACCCTTTGTGCCTGAAACCATTGATTTGTTGCCAACATTAACACCTTTGTAATCCCTTTTAATGTGACTAGTTTTGCCACATTTTCTAACAAGTACGTTTTGCCTTCTAGTTTAGGATCAGCCCTTTGTTATCCATGAGGTTCTACGTTTGGCCCATGGTTTTCATAGTACCTGTGAAGTTTTGTGTGAAGCTCTATCATATTGACAACCAAAGGACAAGCGATATTGTTGCCTTTTGGCTTGTCACTGTCCTGCACCCTGAGGGACTCCTCAATGCGCAGATGACTGCCCAACTCAACAAGAGTTAACTCCTCCTTAAGATGTTTCAAGGTGTGCTTGAAATATTTCCAAGAAGGAGGGAGTTTGTCAATGATACAAGAGACCTGAATGGCCTCATCCATGTCCATCTTATGTTGTGTAAACCTTTCAAGTATGCCAAAAAGTTTATTGTATTGTTCTATAACTGGTCTTGAATCAGTTATTTTGTAACTGGTGAAATAACTAACAATGAAATTCTTACTTGATGCATCCTCAGCCATATATTTGGCCTCTAAAGAATCTCATAGTTCTTTGGAAGATTCAACACTTTGGTAAATATCAAACAAAGAATCAAACATACCATTGAGGATTAAACCCCTGCAGACATAGTCATCATTGTCCCACTTGGCCCTCTTCCTGAGTTGTTCCACGGTAGCATCATCACCATCTTTAGGAATAAGAGTAGTCAGCACATACACCACACCCATGATGGAAAGCAAGAAGTGCATCTTCTTTTTCCATCTTCTATAGTCCACCCCTTCAAACTTGTCAAGCTTCGCAAAGTTTGAAGCCATGTGTTTCATAGCAGCAACAACCATTGATTATTACAAAATAATATTCTTTGATTGTTGGTTATGGTAAGCTCAGAATATGGTGAAGATAATCAATAACCTAGATAATTACCAAGATGGTTATCGGATATCACTTGAAGTCATGTAATCACTTTCCAAATAAGACTATTCAACCCTATGCATGGGTATCACGAATACCTCATTGGGATAAAACCAAGTACAGTTTAGGCATAAATCAAGAACCCTTTCGTTTTTAAATGTTTAGGTTTTCTGTGTGTTTTTTCATGCATTTGTGATTCCTATTTATAGGGGATTTACTCAAAACCTAGTCAATAAAATTAATGAGAGATTAATGACCAATTAATCTCTTTCATAATTATCCTTTATAATTTAGGAATTAATGGTTATATGACCTAATTAAATGTGGTCGTTTAATGCAGGCAAAGCTGCCACTTAAATAGGCAAAAGTTGTTTACAAACATTTAATGTAACCACCCATTTAATATAACCACTAAAAGAGTAAGAGAAAATCAGTGACTTGATGGGTGTACACTCCGTACCTCCAAACCTATTTTCAAGTATTACTCGATTCCCACAATTGCACTAAATTTCCAACAAAATCTACTTTTAATACTTGCAGACATCATTTCAGTAGCTTAGCTTAAATTAAGGTCCAAAGTACGTTGGATCATAGCGCTGGTTAAGACGATTTAGCCGAATGTCTACCTGTCTCTTTACCCTCGGGTTCACTCAAAGGTAAGGGTATGATCTGTCTACATTCTACCTTCCTTGTACCCTGCTAAATCAAGATTGGATATCGTTGTTGTTGCTGGTTAAGACGATTGACCAGTATATTTACACAATATAACCAACAAGTAAGTTTCTAGACAGTAACAACATTCATCGAATCACTTGCCTTTCTTTGGTTTGTGAAATAATTAAAAAGTATCAAAATAATACTCTCTCCGTCTCAAAATTATTATCTCCTATTGATTTTTCAAGTCTTTTTCTTTCAACTTTGACCTTAGATATTATTGTTTGTGTTATATAATACTTAATGAAAAGTATATAAATTGATTAGTTTTTAAATGTATTTTCAGAGTTATGATTTTTATCAAGTATTATACTAGTATAACACAAACAAAATTATTTAAAGTCAAAGTTAGAAAGACTTGAAAAATTGAAAACAATAATTTTGAGACGGAGGGAGTAGTAGTTAAAGGCTTTAAAATTAGTACAGTAAAAGACATGAACTTCAATAAAACATGTCACACACACACACAACTTTATGACAAAAGCAACAAACCGGCCAACACGCAAAACCAAACACAAAAAGACACTTTTGTCCCTTTATCCCGATCCCATCTCCACGTCACTCTTAAACTCACCCCCACTCTCACTCCCAAGCGCGTGTATCACACTCTCCCCATCTTGTTCAATCATCTTCCCATCACCTTGACCACACCTCCCATCCATTTTCACACACACACACACAAAACACACTAAAACACACACAGACAGTGAATGATCATGGCAGACATAGGACGACAAGGAGCGAGTGAAGTATACGCGACTCCGATACAAGTATGGCAGACACTGTTGAACTGGTTGACTTTTATATGTGAGATCTTTGTTCAGATGGTACGAGGAACAGTACCTTCGTTTATTAACTATAGTAATTCTACGAAGACGTCGTTTAGGCCCTTGCCTGTTGTTGAAACATCGCATGATGAGAAAACATTTGGGTTGGGTTCTGTTTGTATTACGTCTGACGTGGCTGCTGATAGTACTTACGATCATGGCTTGAAAAAACTAACGGTACGTTTACTTTTTAAGAAAAGTTAGTTATGATGATTATACTTTTGTTCGAGTATGTTTGGCTAAGATAGTAGTAGCATAGCACTATAGCATAAGCTGTTTGTTTTGATAAAGTGAAAACTCTAGTTGCTCGTAAATGATGTTAGAAGTAGCATTTTGATTTGGACCGTTTAAAAAAATAGGAATGCTAGTTGCTTGTCTCCAAACAAGCATTTTGTGCAAAACGCTGACTACTAGTCGCTAGTTGCTTCAAAACGCTCATAAACTCTTGCTACCAAACATACATACTGTGTTAGTGTTTGATTGGATTGATCATTTTAGCATTGACTATTATAACTTCTGTATGGTGTTTGAATGTAAATGGATGAGGTTTTCGTGTTCTTGTTTACCCGGTCTCTTTATTGATGTCCTCACAAAACCTTAGAGGGTGACTACCAAATGGTCGGAAATGGTTACGCCCCCGGGTCCCTTGAATAACAAAACCTTATCCGTTTATCTGTTTTCTAATGAATAGTTGGTAAAAAGCTTATGGCTGCTTGTATAGTATGGTTTTGTACTAAATGATGATGATAACTAGACTTAAGTGTAATAAGCAAGCAAAATACAAAAATAGACAATTTAAGGGATAATGTGAAAATGTATTTACTTGGCACTTTTTTCAGTGTTGTGTACCCAACTTTTTCACAAACTTTTGAATTTCCAATTTCGAACTTTGTGTGTATTTTGTGACCATTTTACCCCAACGGTTTTTAACCAACCTATTAACACCCAATGGTAAAATGGTCACTAATATCAAAAGTTTATGTATAGAATAGCCAAAAAAAAAAAAAATGCCTACACATCTCGAAAAAGTGTACCTTTTCAAGTAATTATCCCAAAATTTAACTGAGTTTTTAAGGAAAGAGCGTACCAATAAAATGTTTGTTCTTTTCTTCTTCCGTCGCGATCTTTGTTGCCTTTCCTGTATAATTTTTGTTTAGCAAATAGGTTGCGTGTGTGCATAACTTTATATACCCCTATACTTTGATATTGATAGTATGTACTATAATTGTTAATTCCTTTTTCTAAGAATGCTCTCCTGATTTGCATAATAAGAAGGAGAATATTAAATGTCATGGCTCCCTCAAAGATTGTGGAGAAAGCGTAGAAGGAAGATTTGTCTCTTGGGCTATGATAAGATAAGACAGTCTTTATAGTTTTTGCAAACTAATGTAGCCTAACAAGTTACATTAAGGAAATTTTAAGAAAGTAATAGGTTATGATTGGAAGGGAAATTCTTTTGTCAAAACTTGGAAAAATCGTGTCACTTGTCACACAAAAATGATAACAGATAAATCAAATTAGAGAAGCTAGATGTTGACAGTTTAAGCTTACTTGAGGCGTGTTTCAAATTTAAAACCATGTGGAGAGAGTCTTAGACAAAGTTGGGGAAGACTGTTCAAGTGACTGTAAATCATCGAGGCTTGATTGACAGATCACATTAAAATTAGCTTACTAACTGAAAATTTAACAGCAAGGAAGTAATTTATTCAGGTGTAATTCATCCAGACATGAGGGTGTAGTCATGTGCATGAATATATGTAGTTCAGATCACCTTTAGTCATGAATATATGATCATGGTCCAAGCATGCAGTACTTTAGATAATGTGCATACTGACATAGCTTTGTTGGTAGAGATTTGATTAGTGGTTGTTCCTTTATCATGCGGTACAGCAGTGCAGAAATGATCAACTATTTTTATTTTCTTTGTCATGAATATTACTGTCAAGCTTTGATTATCACCTCATGAATGCCAAGTGGTAACGCCTCACTGAGATAAAGCACATAATGGCTTGCCAGTAGCCCAGTAGGTACCACCTTGTAATGTAAAAAAAAATGTGGTTTTAAGTGTTCCGTTTAGTTAAAATACTTTAACCACCACCAAGGTGGCTTAGTGGTCAAGCTTCCTGATGTCCTCACAGGAGGTCTCAGACTCTCAGGTTAGAACCTCCCTGGGTAAACATCTTGGTGGTGGCCATGGAAAGGGTTCGGAAACGGTCACGGGGATACCCCTGCTAGGCCAATACATCTAAGTCAATTGCTCTGTCTCCCCGGGTAACCTAAACATGGAAAACCTCATCCGTTTACATAACGGGTTACTTTTGTGGTAGATAATATAGTTCAATAAACACTAATTATATTGTTCAATATACACGTATGGTAAAAATGTAATACTGTAACTTGCTAGTGAAACAAATGTAGCTCAGATTTTTTGATGTCTCTCCGCATGATCTCATTTTAGTTATCTTTTGACTTGTGATGTACTTAAGATCACATGTTGTTCTGCCTTATCCATAGATGCCTCTTGGTGCTTCTTGAGAATGATACATACATTTCTGTCTGCAGGTGGTTCTTGACTTGGATGAAACTTTGGTATGTGCCTACGAGACATCTAGTTTGCCTGACAGTGTTCGCAAACAAGCTACAGATGTTGGATTGACATGGTTTGAGTTAGAATGTGTATCTTCTGACAGGGTTCGAATCATTAGCTTCATAAATAGGTTTTAATCTTTATAATTTGTGTAAATATAACTAATTTAACATGATACCTGAATGTGGATCTTAAGGAATCTGATGGAAAACCCAAGATCAGCTATGTCACGGTCTTTGAACGTCCTGGATTGCACGAGTTTCTTGCCCAACTTAGCAAATTTGCTGATCTTGTGCTATTTACTGCAGGCCTTGAAGGTCTGCTTACGGCTATGATTTTGTCTTGTATGTCTGCTGCTACAGAAATTAATTAATCTTTTAATTTGTTTTTATTACTCTGATGCAGGATATGCGAGACCACTTGTTGACAGAATAGATGCTGAAAACAGGTTTAGCCGTAGATTGTATCGGCCTTCAACAATTTCCACGTAAGCAGAGTTTTCTGTTTACATCTTATTAATGTTCTTTATCAACTGTTGAAAATTAAATATATTTATTGTGTGTTACACAGGGAATATCGGGAACACGTGAAGGACCTTTCTTTTGTATCAACAGATTTTTGTAGAATGGTCATTGTTGACAACAATCCATTTAGTTTCTTATTGCAGCCGGTCAATGGAATCCCGTGCATTCCTTTTTCTGCTGGTCAACCACGTGACGACCAGGTATAAAATCTACATAAATAATATGAAAACTTATGTACAAATCCCCATTGTGTGCTTATATACTCACAGAGATACTTTATGACTAATAAAAACAGCTTCTTGAGGTCCTCCTTCCACTTTTGAAGCAACTTTCTGAGCAGAGGGACGTTAGGCCCGTCCTATACGAAAGATTCCACATGCCCGAATGGTTTGCAAAGCATGGGATCCCTGCGTCTCGCTGAGCAAGACTTGGGTAAACAGTTGAAGTTTAGTTCTTCTTTGGAGGAGGTACCTCAGATAGGTAATACGAAAGCATACTTCACTCATGCACTGCATTTTGTATAGCTATTATGGTCTTGTATACAGGAGGAGATTCCTTCAGAGATTACTTTATAGTTATTGTTCCTAGCAACAAATGTTCAAATTTGTATTCTTGTTATAAGCCTGTATATAGTTTGCAAGGTTATGGTCCTTGTAGGGGGTGTTTTATTTATAATTTAAAGTTCTGGAAACATGTTGTAGATCAATAAATCACTTGAAGTTAATCCATCTACTTTCTATTCAAACACTTAGCACTGCCGTCTTAATATCACTTTTAGACCTTTCTTGTTTTTTACCCTTGAGCTACCTATAATTGTCCATGTAAAAAAACTGGCCGTTCCAAATATAGCCCCACATTTGACAAAGTTTGACCTTGACTTTTGTTTATGGTCATGACAAAGTTGAAAAGTCATATTCTTGTTGGATGGGCTTATTACCATGTAGGGTATAGCGGAAATTAACCCACTTAACCGCCGGATATAATCTTGGCCTCAATGTTATTCATGCCCATTCTCGAAACCTGCAACCTAAACCCTAAATGCAACCCAAA